>CACKRE030003270.1:5155-24666 GCA_902602495.3 Ectocarpus sp. CCAP 1310/34
GGGGGGGGGGGGGGGGGGGGGGGGGGGGGGGGGGGGGGGGGGTGTTGAAGCAGGTGCGGTTTGGTGTCCTTGGCGGCGGAACTATCGTGGTTTTCGGCGTTGCCAATGGTGTTAGCTCGGGCGAAAGGGCGTGTGTCCGATTTCGAGGACGCCCGAGGATGTTTTTTCGTTGGAGCGAAAATAAATTGTTTGGCACTTTTGGTGCGCCAACCTGCCCAAATATTTTCTCATTAATTTTTTTTCTCAGTAAGTATAATCCGGTGTTAACGGTTTCCTCCGCGATAACGTTGACGACATGGAACAGGTTAGTATTCCTTTTCATAAAAGAAAGCTCCCATGCATCATGAATCACTTCTTGTGTCGGTGCCAAACGTGCGCCACAGCGGTGCGCGCTTCTTGCTTGCATTGCAAGCAGCTTGCTTTTAATCACCCTACTCACACTCCAACACACATCCACCCACGAAAGAAAGTGCTCTACACCGAGAATGTCCCTCGGTGAAGACTTCACTGGGTGCGAGAGAAGAACCGCCCCACTCCAATTTGTTCGGAGGGTCAAAGCGTTGTCGTGGTGAATTTCACACGTTGTCCCAGCGAACTAGGTAAACGATACATTGGCTTAGACTTGTCTACAGCCGCAGCATGCAGAGCTGAGAACGCGATTCAGAGGGTAACATGGGCCGACACCGCTGCTGCCGTGTACACAACCATCACAGGGCGCTCGGAGACCGACGTTGGATCGAACAGCGAAGGGCTTCATTAAAAAATGCAGACGAGATCAAGGCTTTTTGACCGCTGGTGTTCGCTCTATCCAAAAGAATGAACGAATCAGACCACCAGCAGCATGCCCAGTCACGCCCGCGCTTGCGATGACAGCAGCGCAAGCACCGTGAGCTAGCAGCAGCAGCAGCAGCAGCAGCAGCGGTGCGCGGCGGTTTTGTATCCGGGAGCGAGATGATACTCATCCGCATGCATAGATGGGTACAACGCCTAGACCAAAGCCGCAATGACAGCAACAGGTCAAGAAATAAGTGAGCCTTGACGAAGGGAGGCATCTTTCGCAACAACAAACTCAGGCCGGTGTGTGCCTTCGCTCTCGGACCGAACATCAAACCCAAACCGTATCAAGCACAGCCAACTTCGAATGCCTCCTCCATCCAGCATGGTTTCAGGAGTACTCGCAGGAATACTCAACGCGCAGCTGGCCGAGCGCATCATCGGCGTGAGTAATTAGATCGATCGCTAAATTACAGAAAGCGCCCGCGCTTATACTACTAGTAGTGTCGGACTTCGCAGGTGCTAAGAAATCGAGCCAAAAAAAACTCAAAATCTAAAAACTTGAGCACCGTTTGCAACATCATTTAGGGGTCCCCCACTAGTAGTTGCGGTCACTCGCAGCATGATGATGACCTTAGGAGCTAAGAACCCCAGCCTCGAGCCTGTTGAGTGCGGGCGCTTTCTGTGCGTATAGTATTTTCGGCCCATTCCCATCCCGTCCTGCCGAAAGCACCCCTCGACAAGCCCACACACACACCCAACCCGCAGAGCACAGCAAAATGATAAAAAAAAACTCCGTATAGGCTACATGAGAAAAAGTCAGGCAATGCTAGCTGCGTACCCATAGACACACGTGTTCTTTGGCGGCACTTAAGCCCCGCGCACACCCTAACCCCGCGACGAACACCTCCCGGTTCGTCTTTGGGAAAGCCACCAGCCAAGAAAACGCCCTCTACACCCAACCTATTCCCCCCGTATGAACCCAAAGAGCGCCCCTCACATGCACCAAAAACTTCGATTCATGGAACGGAAATAAACAATAAACGGAGGGGGGAGGGGCAACACCCGAAGAAGAAGAAAACCCAACCAGGCGCCCCCCGGTGTGGGATGGGAGGTTGCTGAGCCGTTCGTCGTGCGTGCGTGGTAGGGGAAGAAACCCGCGACGCAAACCCCAAACCGCGTAGTGAGCTCAACGCTGCGGGAAACCTACCGCATACCAATCACTTCATTCCCGCAACGGGGATGTACGATGGTGTTTATCATGTATTCTCCAACGAACGAGAGTTTGGTGGCAACGACCCCTCAGAGAGAGCACAATGAAATTCAATAAAAAACGTCATATATAGTCTATCTACCATCATGTCGCAACAAAAGCCGGCAAGATACACTATCACTGCAAAAGCTTTCCTCAACTCAAAGAAAGTTGCGACAAAGAGAGGCAAAAGGGAACTACACCCTGGCAGGAACTCAGCGATGCTGCGGGGTACGGAGAGTCACGCAAGATTTTCTGCGATCCGACTGTGTTCGGTCGGCCGACTAAGGCTGGTCCTGACCAATTAAAACCGTGCAGAAGCGGTGTACAGAAGCCGAAATCAAACCAGTAGACTAGTCAGCTCTAATGGTATGATTTCGGCTTGTACAGGTACTACCGCTGTAGCCACTCAACAAAATCCGTGGAGAAGCGGTACCAATTACAATAGCCAATCAAATCAACGCGTACAGCAAGCGGTTCAGCAATCGCTGATGGTAAGGATAGGACCAAGATGGGCGCGGCAGAACGGAATCTCAAACCGCCCATTCGCGCGGACTAACAATACCGCAAAGGAGAACATAAGTAAGGCACCCGTTCCGCACCTAATAGCGACCGACCGGTCAGCGGCCAATCAAAATACGCGGCTGGCAACGCTTGTATACAAGCGTCGTGCGGTGTTGTCTGCTCCCGCTTCGCGAGGCAAGACACACACAATGACACACACACACACCGATTCCGGCGCGTTCGGAGACAAATTTACAGAGAATTTACAAGCGTAAGGAACAGCGTAGGCAGGAAGGACAGGGAGGAGCCGCAGCTATTGCAGTTAGCTTGGCTCCAAGGCGGCATCGAGTTCGTCATCCTTCCGGCTCGTCCCAAGCGCCCCAAGGGTGGATGCGCCGGTCGTCGTTGACGGCCCTCGAGACGCGGCCGAGCTGTATCGCCTTGAGTCCCTCGGGCCACACGAGGCCGTTCAGGCTCGACGGGTCGAAACGGTGGCCGAACGCCAGCTTCTTCAAGAGCGAGGGCCACGCGACCTTGGACACCGGCTACGGTGGGAACACGAGGATGGACGTACGGTGGTTGGTTTTCATTGGTTGGTGCGGCGGTGTGTTGACGGGCGGGTACGGAAAAACGAGAACAACAACAAAGTAACGAACGCACTCGGATAGCGCGGCCGATGCTAAAAAAAAAAAAACGCAAACGTGACTAGAAAAGTTGTTCTTCGCGGTTTAGATTGGCGAATTTCGTTCTGTTCGTCCGGTCGCACGGACGAATTGGATTTAATGAACCCATGCACACAGGAGCACCGTCCCGGAAGAGAGAGAGAAAGAGAGAGAGAGAGAGAGAGAGAGAGAGAGAGAGAGATGAGCGAACACCAATCAACGCAATGCAGAGGAATAACCCGAAGACACCGGAAAGCATCCCACGGGCCCATTGAGGAATGAACCACAGCACTTTTTGCGCACACGCGCCAGCCGGCAGATTAGACGCTTTCGATGGCGACCATCGACAACCCGTCGAAACAGCAAGAAATAACGCACGCTCCCCCGACCACACGGCAGTTGCTCACACATGGCACATGCGTGCTGGCACGCCGAGAACTTGCTGGCAGACGAGCCGGAGCGAAAACGAAACAGAGTCGGAACTAAGGGGTGTTTCTGCCGCCAGCAGCATGTTTGAAGTGGCGACACGGCAGCAGCCGGTGTCATCGCGGGCAGCCTGCCAAGGAGGTCACCGTTTACTCTGCCCCCCAAGGCCAGGCTCAATCGCGCCAGCTCTCTCTCTGCCCCCCTCCACAAAGACGATCGAGACGACGGGTTCAGGGGTTGGAGACCCCCTGAAACCGACGTGCCTAACATCAGGCCGGCGATGCTGCAGTTAATTAGACCAAGCATGACGCACGCAGAACTCGATACTGCTTGTGCGATTTCCGCTTTGAAAAAAGGGAGAAGCACGGCGGGGGGGCAACAGGGCACCCACCTTGTTGAACTCTCGACCGAAGGTAATTTCTTCTAGGGCAGTCGGAAACTTGGCCCCTTCCACGGGCTGGAGCATAAGGCAAAGAGTAGAGCCGAGAGCCGGACGCGCAAACACGGCAAGCGGGTGGGTGGGTCATCGCCAAGCGATATGCACAAGAGCAAGGGCGGCGTTTGTAAAAGACGGTAGCGGTACGCGGCGCGCGGTGACCAACAACACCACATTTGCGTCTTGTTTTTCTGCCGGTCTCTGGTGTGTCTTTTTTATCAGCATCGACCGCGCTATCCGATGAAAAGACTTCAGTCTCAGTACGGTAGAAAACACAACATGCTTCGATAGGCCACGATCTGGGACCCTGGGACCGAGCGTCATGGGGGAGTCTGCGCTACTCTCCGGATTAAAGACAGCACTCGTAGCAACAGTAGCAACCTGCGCGTGTCTACCAAGACTTCTACCTTGCACTCGAGTTCGTTTTGGAGTGCTTTCCCCATCATCCTGCTTTCTTTCACCACCATCATTACAGCTATTTTGCGGCAGTTGTCCTCTAGCCCTGTGTCGTTTGTTGTGAGGAAGGTCATCTGGCTCGAAACTCTTGCTCTCTTTCACTCCATGAGTTCCTCCTCCGTTCGTGTTTTGTTCGTTCCCTTGTCCGTGTGTGTATGTGTGTGTGCCTCTCTGTCTGTCTGTCTGTCTGTCTGTCTGTCTGTCTCCCTCTCTCTCGCTGTTTCTCTCTCTCTGCCTCACACGTACACCAACGGCACACAGTAGACCGCGTTACGTAACAGTGAACAAGCACCCCATCCATGTGTGCCCTACCCGCCCTCACACCCCTTCAAGCAAGCCTACATATGGCACCTGGTTAAAAGATCCTCCGAAGGTCAGCTTCTGCAGGGAGGGCGGCCACTCGACCCCCTCGGCGTCGATGCGGTGATTGAACGCCTGGCCGAACGAAAGGCTCTCGAGAAAAGGCGGCCAGAGAACCCCGTCCACGGGCTTGACAGGCGGGCAGACGAACAAGAAAAAAAAAAAAAGGCATAGGAACGGCAAACGTACGGAGATTCCGTCAGCCAAGTGTGTGTGTATGTTCGTCCGACCTACTCTGGGGACAAAAAACAAAAAAAAGCATAGGAACGTTAAACGTAAGGAGATTCCGTCAGCAAATGTCTTGTTTGTGTGATCTTCTCATCTATTCTGGCGCCGGTTTATAGGCCTTCCGGCGTATATACCCGACGTATCAGCCAGGGTCATACAGGAGGAAGCTCACACTGGAGCTTTTTTCTTTTTGTTTGTTTGACCTGTGCCTACCCATACGAGAACAAGCCAACCAAAGCTAAACAATCCTCCAATTCTCACACCAACGATTACATCAACAAGCCTGATAGCAATTGTGGCCCAGGTCGAGTCTGAGGAACAAACACACGTCCCCTCCAATTCTCACACCCATGACATCAAATGACACCAACACACCTGGTTGAAGTTGTCGCCCAGGTCCAGTTTGAGGAGCCCCGGCGGGAAGGTCACCTCGCGGATGGGTTGATTGAAGCTGCGCCCCAGCTGCAGCTGCTTCAGGTCTCGCGGCCACTCCACCCTGCTCAGGTCCTGGTTGAAGCCGCCGTCGAAGCTCAGGAGCTTGAGGTTGGTCGGCCAAATGACGGCGGTGATGGGGTGGTCGAACCTCCACCCGAAGGCGAGCTGCTCCAGCCGGGAGGGGAAGGCCACTCCGTCGACGGCCTGCACGAGAAAAGACAAGACGGCGCTCAAGAGCAGCAATCGAAGCAACAACACATAGAGATTGAGGCCAGCCGGCAGAAAGAGAGACGGCACAATACAGGGCCCACTACTGGAGTACATTTCCCGTGGAAAAGCAACCGGCACGCTGTGAGGAATGCGAGATTTAAGTCGCGCTCAGAACGCGAATGGTCCACCATGGTTGAACACAGTATCATCGTCAAGGCCCAAAGATGAGTTATGCGCGGGTGTGTGGCGGCAGTGGGGCGCACAAATTGCCCGCCTAGTCACCCCGCGCCAGCAACATTCATCTGCATGTCGACCATGATTACAACATCCCGAAGATTCTATTCGCAGGGTTGGGTTCAGAAGGTGAGCTCCTTTATACTCTCCGCTCCTTCAGCACAGTTCTGTAGGTTGCACGGCGTAACCTCTAGTGTAGGTAGGGTAGTACACTCACTCCTTCCATGACGATTCGGTCGGCGCGTGTGTGTATAAATATCCACCTCCCCGCACATAAATCTCATTTGAGTCGACGTGTCAACCATGCTGGATCGGTCGCATTCTGAGCGTGACTCGAGTCTCGCATGCCTCACACATGCATATCGGTTGCTTTTCCCGACGGATTGTGCTATGCGCCAGCCATTATTTGTTTGGAGCGGGAAGAGTTCATGGTTGGCATCCTATGTTTGGAGCTTATGTGCATTCCTGCGGAGGAAAGGACCGATGAAAGAGTCACGTTTTCCCGTCAAGTCAGGTTATGAACAGTTCCGGAGAAATGTGGCACGGTATACCCCGGGCTATTCCGGGCACGGCCGAGTGCAAGTGGAACTTGACCAATCACCAAGGCCCGTTTGACGCTGCCAAAGCCTAGCTGATACTTCTTGGCATAAGGGTATCACCGGTTATGTCGTTTGCCCTAAGTTTATGTTTCCATACTTGAGTATTTTTCGTTGTTTTTTGCCAAAATGCCAGTGATGAAACTATGCACAACCCACACCCACACACCTGGTTGAACTTGTTTCCGAGGGAGAGGAACTCAAGGTTTTGGGGCCACGCCACTCCTGTCAGGGCCTGATCGAAGAAGTCGCCAAGAGCAAGGAGCCTCAGCCCGGAGGCCCAGACGGCGCCCTGGATCTGCTGGTTGAAGACCCTTCCGAACAGGAGCTGCTCGAGCCCCCTGGGCCACTCGACGCCGTCGACGGGCTGTTGGTCGTTGGTTGTCGTTGGAGCGGAACGAGAGAATTCGAGAGATCGAGAATAGAAGGAATGTTGCAGCAGGAGAAGACTGATGCTGCTGCGAAAGCGGAGGCTTTTCGGAGCCGATGCCCGTTGTGCGGGCTGTTGTGTTGCAACAAGAGAATCGAGAATGCCAGGAACGTTGAAAGGGGAGACCGATAATGCTGACGCCGCGACAACGCAGGCCTTCGAAAGCCGACACATGTTGTTGGGGCGGAACAAGAGAGGAGATGATCGAGATTGAAAGGAACGTTGCCAGAAGGTCCTGCTGTGATAGCGGAGGCTTTCGGAACCCGACACTTGTTGTACGCGATGTTGGTGGTTGTCGTCGGAGAGGAACACGAAGACAGAGAACTAGGAGTATAAGAAACGTAGGTACAAAGGGCCCCAAGCCTACCGGAAGGGGGGAAAAAAGCAAGGCGGCCTCCAATGTTTCAGCCTTGGAGGCACGCGATCAGTACGAGAGGACCACCCAATTCCCTCTCAAAAGCACAACCGCACCTGATTGAACAAGCTCCCGAACATGAGCCTCTGCAGGGAAGAAGGCCACAGCACGTCCGCGATTGGGTGGTTGAAGCGCCACCCGAAGGTGAGCCTCCGCAGCCCGGGGGGGAACGATACGCGGTGGATGGGCTGGTGGAAGCGGCCTCCAAAGGTCAGGTCTTCCAGCCCCAGAGGCCACGAAACCAGGTCGATCGGCTGGTCGAAGGACTGTCCGAACGTGATCGTCTTGAGGGAGGGGGGTAGCTGCACGCCGTCTAGTGGCTGTGATGGTTTTAAAAGGCGCGGGAGTCACGGGAGGCAGACGGAGAGTATCGGACAGACGAGAAAACAGGAAATACAAAAACAAATCTTCATCATTGGATGATTTCGGGGCAGACAGCCAGCAGACAGGCATGTATACGTGGGGTGCTTGTCCACGAGGAACTATCAACGCCGTCCTTATGTACACAATCTCCCCACAAGACGACTGAAACAGCAGCAGTTGATTGACAGGCAAGGCGGAAGCGGCGAGACTAAAGTAGGCACATTCACCAGACACGGCACGTCATCATTTTCATCCTCCTTCAAGACGCGAGAGGCTGCGGGACCATCCGCGAACGCCCTTGACAGAAGTGGTGTCGACGCTCAACGAACTACAAGTTGGTGCAGGGAGGAGGGTCTCCAACTCGTGTCCCGTTACACGTCGGTCCTCTTAGATGGGAAACACCGTACCACAAGGCACAAAAGAACACATGGTTCATGGAACCAAAACCGACCGCAACGTCGGTGAACGGGAGGAGGGTCTTCTCCAATCGAGTCTGTCGGTCCTCGCAGATGGGAAACAAGTACCACAAGACCGAACGGCGATCAACTGCGCGGGAGAACCAAGAGCGCAACACACAGTCCTAACGGCACACCGACAGCACCGGCACTAGCAGAGCACAACCGCACCCATTTCTGCAGTCTCACACCACCGACTCCTGAAGTAACGCCTTCCAAGTTCGTGGTCGCAGTTGAGGAAGACGAGCCGTACTCCTCGAATACGTGACAGCACCCCGGTAACGACCCATCATACAATATATACCTGGTTGAACTCCCACCCAAACGTCAGCCTCTGCAGGGAGGGCGGCCATGCGATGCTGTCGATGCCCTGACGTTTCCAAAGGGCCGGGAGAAAGGGGCGGGAAAAGCATGACAAAGAGGCAGGAGCAACAAGCGTGTCGCTACGCGACTGAACCTCTGTCCCTTCGCTACCGTACGAACCCCCGCCCTTCGCCTGGCACGGCTGGGTGCCTGCCGTTCAAATGCTATTGAGCAGGTCCTAGGCTCACGCGTTCGTCTGCATGCTTTCTTCCGCGTTGTTTAATGCGGGCCATCCACATGCCTCCCGGCGACCCTGGTTTTGACCCTGCTACCCCCTGAGTACCGATGGCCTTCCTTCATCACCAACTGCCGCCTTCGATGCTGACTGGTGGTTTTACATAATGAGGCTGCGTGCAGATCGTGCTCATCCGTCTCGCTGATAGGGTCGCCGATAGGGCCACCCCAGCAAACAAAAATCTGCTACACTTGCAGTGAGCTCCGGCCCACAACCGCTGTGTGCAATTTTGCTTGAACTTCGGTAACGCCGGCGTCGCAACCCCTATACATATTTCGTACACCCAGCTGATACACGATGTACAGAGCCTGAAGTCACGGTATTGCACGGGCTTGTTGGGTCGCAAGCGGGTCAAGAGGGCTTGCGTGTCCGGGTCCTGCGAGATCTCTGGCATGACAATCAAAACCGTGCCATCGAAGCGCGACATAAAGATGTCGGCGGCATCTCCACACCCTGTTATAGTATGTTGCGCTCCTCAAGCCCGCGCTGCATCTTGACCCGCAAAAGATAAATGGCTGGGAACGGCAGAGCGCCTCGGCGACGACCGACTGAACTGCACAGCAGTGAGGAAACCCACCCACCAACAGCAGTGTCGCGGGGTGGTCAGAATCGTCTGCCGTACGTTACGCAAGACACCACACCCCCTGGAGGTCGATTACTCCACGACAAAAAGAGGATGTATAATTGAATCATACGGCACGTTTCGGAAAGATCTCGACGGTATAGACGGTTCCAACGCCGCCGCCATTTTCGACCCCGGTACAACTGTTTTCGCTGCAGAGAATCAATCTTTGAAAGATGGGTCCAATGGGAGTGGTATCTTGTGGACCCCACGGTACATAGCTAGCTATGTGGCCGACCGTATACATACCTGGTCGAAGTTCTGTCCGAAGGACAAGCTCAGCAGGCTCGTGGGGAACGAGACCCAGCCGACGTCGAAGTAGCGAAAGCTGCACGCGAGGTGCAGGCTGTGGAGCCCCGGGGGGAGCGCGCGTCCGTGGGCCAAGTCGCTCAGCGGTCGCTCCCAAGTCATCGTCGTCACGCGGAGGGGAGGGATCGACTGCCCCTTCCAGCCGTGCTGCTGCTGCTGCTGCAACCGCCATGGCAGCAGCCCTCCTTTTCCGCCGCTCGCGCTGCTGCTGCCGCCGGTCCGGTAGCCTGTGCCGCCCGCGTTCTCTTTCCCGTTGAACCCAGCCGCGAGCCGCCTGACTCCGACCCCGCCGCTCGCGGTGGCGACGCTGTTCCCGATGGAGAGCATCCTCCCGCCGCCGCCAGGGCCCCTGCCGAAGAGGACGACGCCGGCGGTCCTGAGCGGCCACAGCGCCCGCGGCGTCGAGTAGTCCACCCGCAGGTGGCTGCCGACGTACTCCCTGCAGTCCCGGCACAGCGTTCCCGAGGCCTCCTGCAGGTGTTTGCCGCTGGCGAGGTCCAGCCACCCGCCCGACGCGACCAGGAAGCTTACGTCCAGAAGGGACGGGCCCGCGGCGGCGGCAGCGGTCGTAGCAGGAGAGCCAGCAGCCAGCACGGCGGGCTGGTCGGCGCCGCCCGCAGCGGCGGCGGCGGAAAGCGTGGCGGCGGGGAAGCTTGCGGGAGATGCCACCGCCCCCGCCGCCGCCGCCGCTCCTCTCGATGGCGGCGGCGGGGCTGGCAACGCCGGCGCGACGTTGACACTTCGGTGTTTCATTCCAGGCGGGGTTCGGCTCGGGCTAGTGTTGCCGCCTTTTTCGCGACACGCAGACATGTACCGCGACAAGACGTCAGCAGGGAAGAGAAATATGAGGGCAACGATAGGGGGGTCAGGAGCACACAACGAATGGTCCGTGTGCCCACAAACAGTGTCGTCGCAACCTTGCAAGCACCGATGCCCAGCACCAGAACCAGGGGGGCCACTGCAACGGAAGCACGGAAACCAAAACGTGCGGTTCGTCGGCAGGGTATCCTCGCTCCATCCCGAACGGTGTATCTACCAAATGACGTCGACACGGCGGTGAATCTACCAAAAGATCTACATGAGCCGTGGTGAGACGCCTGCGTCCCGGATGCTATTCATTTCCTTGCACATATAGAATAAACACATCCACCCGTAAGGACACGTCACGGGGATGATAATGATACCCAAGGCGGAGGTGTGTCGCAGACCGAGGGCTGGAAACCTGGGGCATGGTCTATGGCCCGTGTCTACCTCCATAAACCAACACGGCTGTCTGCTAACCGTGTTACCGGCGTTGTTTTTTCTCGTGAACGTGAGCGCCGCGATGACGAAATGACCGCCTGTATCAAACGAACCGAGTAACCCCCGTCCCGACAACCCCACGTTAATGAGGTTGCAGCCGCCACATTTTGAGATCCCCGTCGCATTTTCAGGTACAGCAGCAGGAATACCGCACCGTAATCTCGAACTTGTGCTGTCACTGACGCCTCGGAACCGAGCAGCAGTTCTCTTGTGATCGATAGTATTCGAAACGTTGTGGATGTTCCAACCAAGGGCGCGCTATCCATGCATGTTTTCCACCAACACCCCTTCTCTGTTCGTTACGCATCCCAGATTTTGCTGTTGACGCGTCAACACGCCCTTTAGATCCGGGTTGTACTGTAGGGGAGAGAAACGGCGGTGTACAGGTGTCGTGGACAAGAGAACAAATAAGCAGGTGTATTGCATGCGACTCCAAGGATTCGCGTCGAAGCCTCGAGGCAGCAGCAGGGAAATCGTCAGAAAACCAGGCCAACAGCAGCAACAACAGCCGGGCTCATAAGTAGCAAGCATCTCTCCAGGAAAAAAAAAGTAGGACTGCGTTGTCTGCACCACTGCTGTACAGGCTTACGACACCGGTGAGGATTCGGTACACACCAAATGATGGGCTTGCTGTGAGGGTGTGTGTTGGAGTTCTTGCTGTGAAGGTTCAGTGACGCCAGCAGAGCATGGGGTGTGTGGGATTGTGTGCTGCAGCGGCTTTTCCGGCTGGAACGAAAAATCTTGGATTGTGTACTAAAGTTTCTTCATAGCACAAGGGGAGCATGTTGAACTTCAACGACGTTGGTTTTTCATCGGTGTGTGCGTGCTGACTCTTTTTTCGTGAGTGAGCAATGAATTTTGACGAAGACTTATTACAGTACATGGAATGGTGCCTTGACCTGCGCTTCTTCGGAACATGGGCGTTTTGCATGGTTGGCATGACGTCGGAGTGTGACGCGTGTTCCGGCAGCGCGAAGCATTTTCAAACCTCTTGAGCCTGGAAGCATGTGCCCCAACCGACTGCAAGAATATAAAACAACTACTTAGTTATAGACTAAAGGTGATGGGGAAGGAGCTTGTGTAAGTGCGAAGCGTAGATTTGACCACATGAGGCTGGGAACAAGGCCCACAAGAAGCCACGGGTGTTGTTGCACGCGCAAGACAATTCACAATCGCAGCCGACGTGCTGGTTGGGTGAGACGGATGACAAACCGGGAGGAGCGAAGGTTGACTCTTTTCAACTTGGGAGTATGTTTTGGGTGTGTCCGCTGGCGGTGTGATGTACGCCACATGCCACACCGTTCGTTAGGTTCAACAGAAGCTCATCAACGGCAATGTCCCCCATGTCTTGCCGTGCTCGCACACCAATTGCACCTGTTGTATGTGACATCTGTCAAGGAAGTTCGCTGTCGGCGGGTAGTTGCAGTAGTACCCGCGATCATCGGTGCGCTTGTAAGGAGTACATACGTGCGCAAATGATACGTGCGCCGGAGGCGACTACGGCCTCCTAGCAAGAAGGTCCAGCGCAATCGACAGGCCCTTGAAGTGATTCTCACCTTCATCTCTATGCCTTCGCCGATTCAGCTGCTGCTCAAGCTGCTGCATGCCGCCCGATGTCCTGAGACAAGATGTGTGCTCTTTTGGACGATCCGATCCCAGCGCCCCCAACAATCTAGCCGCAAAATGACGGGTGTGTCACTACATTTCGCGTGCCCCCCTCGCGCTGTCTAGCCCTGACAACCTGGAGCACACACACTCTCACACATTTCCCCACAACAACAACTGGAGCACAGCAGTCTCTTCTCTCCCAAGGAATCCCAAGGAAGAAACAAGAGGAGAGCAACAGAAAGAGGAACTGGAGAGGCGTGGAGCAAAGAGGTTCCCGACAGATGTCCGCCGGCACGGCGACCAAGCGATCCCGGATCGGGCATCGCCTCCTCCTCAAGATGGGCTTGAGGAAGGTGGGGTTCTGCCCCATGTTCGACGAGGCCCACGAGAAGTACACCTGGCTCACGCACTACGTCGAGGAGATGCAAGAGTCCCTGTCGGCCTACGCTCTGCAGGTGCGTCGCCCGTCTCACAACTAGTAGCATCGCGTGCACATTGCAACGCATCGCCCAGGGCTGCTGATGATCCAACAACAAGCGCGCGTTTTTGTTGCGGAGATCGCGTCTGTCGTTGTTCATTCGTAAAAGAAATTCAGTAGTCTTCCCATCTCCACATAGAGCTCCCGCTTCTGATTTTAGGACACCAGCCCGAGAGATAGCTGCCGACACCTGCTAACCTCTGACCATTCCACCGTGCAACTCCCGCCGGACCGGAGTGCAGAGCAAGACCTCTACGTCTGCCGTTTGCAACCACCCCTCGTACGCCAGTCGAGAAGAGCAAAAGCGTCTCGCCATGCGACATTTCTCGTAACGATATTTTGGGGTCCGGAGGGGGGTGGGCCGTTACATCGAGAGTCTCATGTCTTGCTGTTGCTCAACATATACAATAGCTGCTCTCTGTTCGCCCCGACCGCAGCAGCATGCGATGCTGGCCGCTCCGTGCAGAGGCACGCATCACTTGCCTAGCAGCGGCGGTGGCCATTGTCAAGCGCGAGCGTGACGTGAGGGTGCGCAACATTAGTTTTCTTTGGGGGATCTCGTTTTCTTTTCCAACCCGAAACCGCTTGCTGCTGTGCTGTGGTTGCCGGGACTGTTGGGGCGGTTGTTTATTTGGACCGGTCCCCGCCCCTCAAGGGTTGTCGCCGCGGGCGGGGGAAATTCACGACACGACCTTCGATGACTGCTGGCAGGCCTGACAGCTACCTAACCGTCGCCACGACGGCACTCACGCACGCGAACGTTTACTGTCATCGTTGTCTCTCCTCTCCTTGAGCAGTTGCTCTCAGCACGGTGAAAAAAAAAATGAAAACTAAACTTGGAAACACTACAGCTGTTGTAGTTGGTGCAGCCCCGCTTTCCCCTCACCCTGACGCCTCGCTTTTTTCTCGCGCTTGCGCTCGTTTGGCAGCCGAGCCGTGCTCTCTGTTGGCGTTCGGTCGGTTGTGAAGTGTGAACCATCTATCTGGCACATGTTGTGTTTTGTTTTCGGGGCCACGCAGTAGCTCCTCCCTCCTCTTGGCAACGTTCCTTATCCTTATTCTCAAAATCTCTCAAAATTTTTGTGTCATCGACCGTTCAACAGCGCGTGCTCAAGATGTTCATGTGCCCCACATGGTACCGCCTCGTTCGACCCGCGTTGGCAGTATTGTCGAGGACGTCGCTTTTTTTTTTTTTCTGTGCGTTAGTCTCTCGCGGTGTTGCACAGCGGCTGCGCCTCTGGTACGTAAATATCTAAGCTTCGAGACACTCGCGAGCTTTAGAGACATCCTAAACCGCAGGGTTGATTTGAAACAAGAAAAAAGGAAGAATCGCACGATCATGACGGTAGTACCGGTTGAAGTACGCAGTTCCAAGCAATCGTCTGTTCAATCTGATCAGGAGATATCGCTGCTGTGCGTTGCTTTTAGGATCTATAGAGAAGCATGTGTACTGCTGTAGGTCGCAACGCTGAGTATGAAATCGTCGCGAAATATTTCATCCAGACGTGTTCGTACCTCCAACATCATACAAATACAATTCTACAAACGAGAATAAATCAGCAACACCTTGGCAACACTACAAAAACCATATTCGCATTCGTTCGACATGGTTTCATCGGCGTTGACGTGCTCAACGCGAGCTTTCGGCGTGACAGCGTTCTCGATTTGACGGAGGTTTAGTTGCACGTGTACATACATTCCCACCTAAATTTGTGTTCCATTGTTTTTTTTTCTGCATTTGCAGTTCTTGCCCTACGGTACAACCTTGCCTCGTGTCTGCTTGGGTCGGCCCTTTGAATTTTTTCCGGAAATGAGCTTGTTGTCTTTAGCTGTTGGGGTGAAGTTTTCGCCGGTGGAGGTGCTTTTCGGTGAGCAGTTTGGATTGGAACGATTTATGTGGAGCGAATCATAATTGCCTAGAAAAGATTACGGAAAACGGGGAATTATGTTTGATTGAAGTCGGGAAGTTGCAAACTGCTGCTGCCATGGAGACAACAACCACAGCAACAGAAAACAACAAACACCCAACACAGCTAGCGCGAACTGACTTGACTACAGACTCTTCGACAACAGCCCTGTTTGTCTCTCCTTTTTTGCCTCTTTCCGCTCTCCCCTTTCTTTTTCTTTCTTCTTTTCCTTCATATCTAACACAACAAGATCCATCTTTACGTAACATGTCCATAGGGAACAGGTTCTATGCATGATGATAAATTAGTGATGAATTCATTGCATGTAGTTTAGCTGTTGTTGCGATTTTATAATCTACCCTTGAACCTTCTCTCTCTGTCTCTGCTGTCTCTCTCTGCGAACAGCTAGCGCGAATGACGGAGGCCGCGAGAGGGGTCGGGGAGGACGCATCTCACATTTACCTCATCCGCGAACGGGGTTTCAAGCCGGCGGTGGCGTTCAAGCAGGCCCAGGACATGGGGCACAGCGGCTACGCCGGCCAGCTACAGCAGGCGCTTGTGAAGGGGGTCGTCGAGCCTATCGGAGAGTGGCTCAGAGACGTGAGTAGCTGCGTAAGCGTGTACAGTAGTACTGGTAAACGCCCCCTTCCAGCTGCCAAGTGCGAGCTTCAGTCAGCTAGAGACAGCAGCAGACGTCGATTGGGTCTTGATCATATGTGGCACTGGTACCCAACCTTGCACAACCTTGCAAACAGTGAGTAGAAGCTGCTGCTGTCATCAACAGACAACAGCAGGCGTGAGAGAGAACAGCGGGGCTGTCTTTTATCATATCGTGGTGGATGCGTTGCGTGCTCTGTTACGAGATCGTGCGTCTTATCGTTGGAGTTGGGTTTAAACGACCAAACGCAGTAAGCATCGTAGGAAGACATGCAACTTTTTTTGGGTGGAGACGTTAACCCGGGAGCGGCGGAGGAGGCATGGGTAGTTTTTTTCATACTACGATTGTGTATGCCCGGCGAAGAAAGGTATCATCACTATGGTTGGAACTAGAAGAACGTGTACCGATTTTGCGCGCTCGTGTACCGAGGAACCAATACGGGGTATGTCGGAGAGATCCAGATGCGAGATAACCCTGCCTCGCTCCCGCCCCATGTTCCCCCGGTCTGTAGGGAGAACGTCTAGCATATTTGATCGCTGGGACTCTTGTCTAACTAACTTAACTGACTTGCTGCCTGTCTTGTCTGTCTTGTGGACATCCCAGCTCGAGAGCATCGAGGGCCTGGTGACGGACTTCAATGAGATACGAGTCCAGCACGACCACTACCGTCTCAAGGTCGAGGACCTGTCCCAAAAGGTGCGTCGTTGTGCCGTGTGCTAGTGACCACCAACCAACCACCGCGAGCACTGTCGTCGTAACGTTTGTAGACACCAAAGTCCTTGCAAAAAAAAAAAAAAAATGGTTGCTGCTGTCACT
Organism: Ectocarpus sp. CCAP 1310/34; assembly: GCA_902602495.3. Taxonomy (NCBI): domain Eukaryota; class Phaeophyceae; order Ectocarpales; family Ectocarpaceae; genus Ectocarpus; species Ectocarpus sp. CCAP 1310/34. Next base: position 21,690 of record CACKRE030003270.1, read on the forward strand.
CGCTCCCTAACCTTCGTTCCCCGTTGTGTTTTCTCTCCCTCCTGGCTCAACCCGTGTGCCTCCCGTCTTCCCCTGTGACCTAACTTGACTGCAATGTGTTGGTCCTCAAGAAAATATGTAGACCGGTGTTTCGAAGCCCTCTACGCGTGTGCATGCACGGATCGTGAGTGTCGGAGTAAGTATTTGAAGCCTTGTTCCACCGCCTTCGTTGGTTGTTGACACGCTGTTCGTGTTGGATGTGGTTGTGTGATTCTCAGGCTAGAGCGCTAGAAGCCCGGGCGACAACGCGCGGAGACAGCAGAGACGCCAAGCAAGCCGCCGAGAAGCTGAAAAGGTATGCTACTGTCGCTGTGTCAAGTGTTTTGTGTGTGTCGCGCGGCCAGCACGTCTGCACCAAGCAAAAGTATGCTCCAAGCAAAGGTGTGCATCACGAAAGGTAACACCAAAAAAGTTACGCCGATGTCTGTTGCATGCTGCCCAAGTTTGGTTACAGAGCGAGTTTCGCTCATGCCTTGGCTGTAAGTTGCTAGCTCGTGCGTTGCACATGTTCCGTTTCCTGCGAGCTGGCCCCTCACTCACTCCCGCTCTGCCACCCGAACCCGCTTGCTGCTGCTGCTGGTTGGGTGTGTCTCGCTGCTCGACGACGACACCCATCACCGCCACGCTCTCTCGATGCTCTCTCGATGTATGGATGTATGGGGATGGGATGGGATGATGGGTTGGCTTCGATCGACCGAAAAGGAACACGAAAAAGCTGAACGAGGTGACGGTGGAGTTCGACAAGAAGCTGAGCAGCTGCTGTAACCGGATGACCCGGGCGTGGGACGACCGCGAGAAGATGATGAACGGCATCGTCGCCCGCATCGTCCACTTCCAGGTGTGGCCCTGTGTTGATTTGATAACACGGGAACTTCCTGCGCCCCGCCGCCGCGGGCGCTTTTTCCCTCTTTCTCTATTTCTGTTTTTGACAATCACACGTGGGAGTACATTTTGGCCGTTGTTTTTGTTAACAAATCTCACCTCACGGGACACGCTTTTGCGCTGGCTGGCTGCCTACCTCTCATCACTGTTTCTGGCGCCTACAACTCTGCACCTTGGTTCCCATGTTATGCTGCACCTTGGACCCTACCTATGCACTGGGCAGAGAGACCGGAACGGTTTTTGATGTGAAGACAACAACAACAACAACAACTCGCTCGTTGCTGCACGTGCATGCAGAAGGTTATTTCTGCAAAACCAACCCTATCTTTACCCTATCCCTCTGTCTAACCCTAACCACTTGGCACCTACTTGCTGTATGTATGCACCGTGTGAAAACCTACCTACTTGCCTGTGCATCCAGGAGTCCTTCTTTGCCGAGCAGCTTATGAACAGCCTGGGCGTCGCACGTATATTGAGCGCGGCGGAGGGGAGCGGTCCGAGGTGGGGAGGTACCATGGGGATAGAGCCTTTCGTGCCCAAGGGACACGTGCGCCACTACGAGGGGGAGCTCCTGAGAAAGCACATGGTACGTAGAGGAGACCCTTGTTGGGGGGGGGAAGGGGGGTCGGCACGCTGACTTGTTGTTGGTGGTGGTCGTTGGAGCCTGGCCTGGCAAAGGGGATTGGGGATTGTCAGGGAGACACTTTGGTTATCCTTTTGAACGTCTTGAATAGACGAAAACAATTACGCCCAGAATCAATACGGGAACAAAAAACCCAACTCTCGTCGTCTTCACGGTAAGAATCGTGCCGGTCTCTACTCAGGACCACCTTCCAAAATACGGTATCCGAACGGATCCAACTCTTTGTCTGACCGGGCGGGGCGCCTTCCGTGCATGCACATCTACTTCCTCCAGGTGATGAAGGAGCGGATGTGGTACCGCCTGGTGGGGTCCTCCCTGGAGGCGTACGACATGAAGCCCAAGGAGGGCCGGGACAACACCCCTATGTATGTCGTCACGGAGCTGCCGGTCGCGGTCTACGAGGTGAAGGGGGTCACCAAGATCTCCGGGGTCAACTTCCGGGTGACCGTGCTGGGCGGCGGCGAGACCGGGGGCGGCGGGCTTAACTTGTACGCGGCCGACGAGGTGGACGGGAAAGGGTGGATGGACGCCCTCACCAGGGCCTCGGAGTGGGACCAGCTTGCCTCGTCTAACAAGGTGCGGGTTGGGCGGGGGGGGGCTTGCGTGTTTCGTTGTGCGTGGCAAGTGATTGTGGGTTGACTTTGATGTTAGCGTAGCGTCGAGAACGCACGTTCACACCGGCTGCAGTCCCCGTCGTCGAGGCATGTAGGGCAAGCATGTGTTGAGATTGTTTTCAGCGTTTTACCGGGCGTGCGCATGTTGATGTTTTGTTTACTCGTTTACGCAAGAATGAGGTCGATGCTGGCTGGCGCCTGCTTTTTTTCTGATGTTCCCCCTGCCTCGCTGTTTTGTTTTTCTTGGTCGACCAAACGCGCGTGTGTGGTTTGCTTGCATGCATGCACGCGCACCACCAGGTGGAGGCCCAGGTGCGCGAGTCGAGAGCCTTCCTCAACCGGTGCAAGACGGCGCACGCCAACAACACCACGACCGACGGCCTAGAGAGGGACCTGGGCGTGACCGAGGCGCTGGCGAACCCGCCGCCGCTGCCGGCGGACCGCCCGGACGCGAAGACGTACAAGTCCACTACCACGGACGCCAACGGCGGCGGCGGCGGTTCGGCGGCGGGCGGCAGCGGCGGTGGAACCGAGGCCGCGGGCTCCGGCGGGGGTTCCAAGGCGGCAGGAATCGCCCCGGGGGGCGAGGCCGGGGTGGCCGCCGCCGCCGCCGCCGCTGCCGTGATGGCGGCCAAGGCTAAGGGGAAGGGGGGAAAGAACGGTGGAGGCGAGAAAAAAACAGAACATGCGAACGGCACGAAGGGAGGGGGCAGGGGCGGCGGCGGGTTGCTGCCCCCGGGTCTGACCGGCCCCGGTGGGCCCGTCGGGGGCATGGGCGGGGGGGTGGGGATCGGCGGGG
>CACKRE030003270.1:24710-44314 GCA_902602495.3 Ectocarpus sp. CCAP 1310/34
GGGGATCGGCGGGTCGTTCAACAGCCGCACGGGGAGGGCCGGCCTGGGCCCATCGGGCGGGGGAATGTCTTTCGGGATGATGGGCAGCCACATGAACCCGCCGAGCTTCAGCGGCAGCAGCTTCAGCGGCAGCACTCATTCGTCCATGAGCGGGGGGCTCGGCGGAGGAGGAGGAGGAGGAGGAGGAGGGTCCCAGATGGGAGACCCTCGGCTGCACATGGCAGCCCAGCAGATGGGAATGAGCAACAACGGCCGCAGCGGCGGCGGCCCGGGGGGCCCGCCGATGGGGCCGATGCCCCCTCACTTCGATCCCCCCCAAGGGCCGCCGGTGAACCCGTCCACGGGGCTCCCGATCGGGATGACGCAGAATGGCCCTCCCATCGTGCTGCCGGCGGGAATGGTTCCGCGAGGCGGCGGGCCGGTCGTGAACCCGCCGATTCCCCCCCCGTCCATGCCGGGCCCGTCCATGCCGGGCCCGTCCATGCTGGGCCCATGGGGATCAACACCGCAGCAGCAGCAGCAGCAGCAGCCCGGCGGCGGCTGGGGAGGCGGCGGCGGGCTGAGCACGTCCCGGTCGTTCACCTCCAGGTTCGGCATGAAGCAGGGCGCGGCCGGGCGGCAGCAGGGCTTCCGCCGGGCCAGCAGCTTCGGTGACTGGATGGGCCCGAGCGGGGTAGGGCAGCCGCTGTCTCCGACGATGGAGATGGACAGCTTCGAGACGCAGTCCACTAGGAGCGCGCCGCCGTTCGGGGCGACGGCGGCAGTGGGCGACGCGACGGCGGCAGCGGAAGGTGTGGTGTGTCTGTGTGACTAGACAGGGGCGCGCGGGCTTGTGGCCCCTTTTTTTTATTTCCTCTCGTGCGCGTGATCGTTTTTTCTTGTTATTTTTTTTGCTTTACAGCAGTATTTGAGGCTGCGGTAGGTACATTGGCGTTGGCTGTAGCGAAGGAACACCGTAAAGGCGCGTGCGTGATCGGTAGGTTTCGAAACGTGTCGGAACTCGCACAGCACGCGTTCACGTACACCACACACCACCATCCACTCACGCCTTGCCCCCGTTTCTTGCGTCCCACAATCCATGAAAAAAACAAACCCGCCGCCGACCATCTCTCCCAACAGCTGCGACTGCTGCAGCGGCGAAAGTGGCGGCAGGCGGCCACGTCACCGGCACCGAGGAGACTAAGTCGTCCACGAAGGACAAGAAGGGCGATGAGGGAGCAGACAAGGCCACCGGCGCCAAGGCCGCCGCTGCTGCCGCCGTTGCCGCCGCCGCCGGGGCCGCCGCTACCGCAAGTAAATCCGCGGAGCCCCCCGCCGCCGTTCCCCCGGCCCCGGTCCCCGGCGCCATCACCATCCAGACGATCCATACCAAGAAGGACGCTCCCCCGGCCGCGGCCCCGGCCGCGGCCCCCGCCCCCGCCCCCGCCCCCGCCGCGGAGAGCAAGAAATCGGCGCCGGCCGCTAACGCCGCCGCCGCCGCTGCGGCGGCGGCTATCCCGCTGTCGGACTTGTTCAAGAGGGGTGACGACGGCGGGCTGTCGCGTTACGACACGAGCGGCGAGACGCCGGCGCGGACCAGGGGCAAGCCGGCGTCCACCTGGAAGCGGATGATGAGCCTCGGCGGTGGCGGCAGCAGTTACCGGTACGACGGCGGGGACGCTGGGGTCAGCGGCGAGGGCAAGTCTTCCGCCGAGGAGGTGTCCGAGAGCGACAGGTGTGTGCGCGCGTGTGCCGTGGGTCTGTGTGTGTGGTTTTTGTTTAGCATCGACCGCGCCAACGAGCCGACAGACCAATGAACAGACGTAAGTGAAGCGTGTGTGTGTGTGTACTTAATTTTTAGCATCGCCCGCGCGCTAAAACCTTCTGACCGATGGAAAAGAAAAGAGATGTCAAGTCAAGAGCGGGTTTACAAACGGCTGACCATGGACAGAAGACAGTCTCAAGTGCGGCCGAAACAGAAAGCCCTTGCTTCTATGTATAGGCCATGCTCAGGGTAAATTTAACGAAGAAGTTATTTCGTGCTCAGGAATCGTGGAATACCCTCCGCATCGATACCTCGATCGATCCATCCCCCTGTATTACACTCGTACCCATTGCCCTGTTCCTGCCCACGTCTGAACTCTTCTCTCTCTCTCTCTCTCTCTCTGCCCCGCCCCCCCCTCAGGCCCAAGGCCTCCGCCTCAAGCCTCAAGAAGTCGAGCTGGTCTTTGAAGCGCTCCAAGTCGAGCGTCAGCAACGCCTCCCCGCCCCGCGCGTCTATCTCTTCCTCCTCCGCGTCGACGAGGCAGCCCCGGACGCCGTCGATGGCGGAGCGCAAGTCCGAGCGCAGGGCGGCCTCGGCGGAGCGCAGCAGGACGTCGTCCTCCACTGGCCGGATGGCCCGCACCCCGTCGACGGTCGGCCGCCCGGGCCGCTCCAGCAGGGCGTCGGCCGGCGGCGGCGGCGGCTCGAAGGGATCGAAGGCCGCTCTGTCCCCCATGGAGGACGTCGACATGGACGACGACTTCAAGCGCGCGCCGCCGCTCTCCCGCGACGAGACCAGCCTCGGACGGACCACCAGGATAAAGACGACCAAAAAGCCCTCCAGGGGCTCGCCCACGGCGGCGGCAAAGGAGGCGGTCGCCGCCGCCGCTGCCACCGCGAAGGGGGCCCCGGCTTCGGTGCCGGCAGCGCGGGCGCCGGGGGCAGCGGCGGCGGCGACTGCCGCCGCCGCCGCCGCCGCCGCCACCAATCGCGAGAACATTAGGAAAGCGGGGGCGAAATCTACCGCCGCCGCCGCCCCCGCTCCCGCCACCGTCCCCGCTTCCGCGGGCGGCGCGTCTTCGTCCCGGGCCGCCGGCCGTGTGCGACTGGGGAGCGGTGGTGATGCCACCGAGGCCCGGGTGGAAGCGCCTTCCGCTACAGTCTTGGCCGCGAGCGACACGACGGACCGCTCTACTGCATCCGCCGCCGTGGCCGCCCCGGCCCCGGCGCCGGCGGCGAAGCCGAAGCCGAAGCCGAAGCCGAAGGCCAAGATGTCACGCGTCCCGAGCATCATTGGCCCTGTCGCCGCGGGTCTCGGCATCAAGTTTGGCCGTAGCAGTGGCGGTGGCCCTCCAGGTGTTCCGGCCACTCCTGCTCCCCCTGCTGCTGCTGGTGCTCGTGCTGCGGCTCCTGCGGCTGCTGCGGCTGCTCCTGCTGCAGCTCCTGCGGCTGCTCCTGCTGCAGCTCCTGCGGCTGCTCCTGTTGCTACTTCTACTGTTTCTCGTGCAACTACTGCGGCTCCTGCTTCTGCTGCGGCGCCAGCTACGACTGCAGCGCCCGCTACTGCTGCGGCACCTGCTACTGCGGCTCCTCCTGCTTCTGCGGCTTCGCCTGCTTCTGCTGCGGCTGCGGCTACTAAGGCCACTCCTGCCTCGGCTGCGGCTACCACTGCTGAGGCTACTCCTGCTGCTGCTGCTCCGGCTCCTGCTACTGCTGGTACTGCAGCCACTGCTGCTGCTGCTGTTAAAGCTAGCAGCTCACCGGCCGGTAGCTCCACCACCAAAGCCAGCGGCCCACAGGCCAGTAGCTCCGCCACCACAGCTGCTGCGGACCCACAGGCCAGTAGCTCCGCCACCACTGCTGCTGCGGTGGCGGCCAGTGCTGCTGCCGACAAGGCCGCGGCGAAATACGCCGCAGAACGGAAGGCGTCTGCGGAAGCGGCAAAGAGGGTGGACGGCTCCACCGGGATCATGAAGAATCCCACCCTCGAAGAGATCATGATGCGCAGCAGCGAGGCCGGCGACGGAGGCAAGAGCAGCGGCGGTGGCAGCACCAACTACATGGCTGTCCCTGCGGTGGTGCGCACTGTCGCAGGGACCAGCGCTCCCGCCGCGAAGGCTAAGAACGACGGCACCCAGGACTCTGCTGCCCTCACCACCGCCGAGGTCTCTCGGCGGACCGACGCTGGCACCACCGCCGGAAGCAGTGGCGGCAGCGTCGTCGCCGACACCCCGAGCAGCGCCGCCAGCACCCGCGCCATGGTCGGAGACCCCACCCCCGTAGACCCCACCCCCGTCATCCCGGCGGTCGAGCCGCCGTCCGAGAGCCCCGCCGGGGGCTGCGAGTACATCACGCCTGCCTACTTCGCCGCCTTCAGCGCCGCCACCACCCCAACGCCGGCCGGCGGTGCCGGCGCCAACCCGGCCGCCACCTCGTCCGCCGCCGCCTCATCGGCCGGAGCGGCTGCCGCCCTCACGCCGAGGACGGTAGCGGNCCGGCCGGCGGTGCCGGCGCCAACCCGGCCGCCACCTCGTCCGCCGCCGCCTCATCGGCCGGAGCGGCTGCCGCCCTCACGCCGAGGACGGCAGCGGCGTCGGCGGCAACCGCGGCCGCCGAAGCCAGCAGCGTCGCGGTGGCGGCGGCGGCGGCGGCGTCCGCGGCGGCGGCGTTGGCAGCGGAGCAAGACGCGCAGCAGGGCGGCGTCGACGGGGTCGGCGCCGGCGGCGGTGCCAGCGACAGAGCCGTAGTTGTTGGGGCACCCCCGACAACCGCTATCACCGCCTCCGGCGCCGTGATGCCCGTTCCGAGTCCGGACACGCCCGGAAGCACGGGGAGCGGGCCGCAGGTCGCGGCCCAGGCCAAGGTGTTCCAGCGGCTGTGCGACTCTAGCGGAAGCGAGACCGAGACCGGCGACGCCGGAGGAGGAGCGGCGGTGGGTTCCTTCGGCGAGGAATCTACGCTGTCTTTCAACCAGCTCATGGGGTGGGACGAGGTCCAGGAGCTGTTGGAGTACGGCGCGTTGAAGGAGGAAGAGCTCACTGCCCTGTGGCAGGTGTGCGTGTGTGTGCTGCTGTGTTGGGATGTGCGTTTGTGTGCTGCTGTTGTTGGGTTCAAGGGAAGGGTACAGAAAAAGGCCGCGTATATACATAACAGCAAACAAGACACGTCGCTTGTCCTTTTGCCATCATCTGTCCATTGTCGGTCCTTGTGGTGATGCATGCGCGTGCGGGCCCTCACCACAGCAGCATCCCCTATCGTGGAAAGAGTCAATAACGCGCACAGCTACAGTGCCGCCGCCTTTCCTCCTCACTAATGCCCCCCTCCCCTCCCTCTTCTCCGTTCTCCCGATGTCACCTACGATCCCTCCTCCCGCAGGACGCCGCTCGCGCTCAGGACGCCGAGCTGGGGACGGGCGGCGACCCTCGTGCGCGGGCGACGGACATCTGGGGCAGCGGAAGCCCCGGCGCCGCTAATGCTGGTGCCGCTGCCCCTGGCAGCCAGGAGGGCGGCAGCAGCGGAAGCACTAGGGACGTGCTCACCGTCAAAGGGTTCATGATCCTCGTGAAGCTTATCGAGGAGCTCCAGTTCGAGAAGGAGCTGGAGCAGGACAAGGGTGTCGGGCTGGCCCCGGGGCCCGTTTGCGTTGTTTAAAGCTACCTACCTACCGGCCCCCGCCGTGCGCGCGATTCTTGGGTAGTCCCCTCCCCCAATCTCATGTGTGTGAGTACGAGCCGATTGAAATGGCACGATGGCGGTAGTGGTTGTGCCTGCTTTGGTCGAGATATGTGCAGTTCAGCCCCGTTTCGATGGATGGCACTTGAGCGTTGCTTGCGTCCTTGCGATCCCTTTGGAGTGGCTTGCTTTTCGTGTGGCATGGATCCAGCTGACGAGGGGGGGGGGGGGGGGGGGNGGGGGGGGGGCTTATTGGGGGGGCGGAGGAGGGTAATGAACGTAGTTGAGGCTTGGCTGGGATGTGAGTTTTTTCGTGTGTTCTTAACAACCGGCTTGCTTGGTGGGGTGGTGGCCCGAGCCCGCCGCACTGCCGTCGTGTACCACACGGCCCTTTGTCCAGAGTGGCGGCGGCGGCGGCGGTGGTGAATAGGTGGTAGTGTCACGCTCGCACGGTAAGTAGTCTTGGGTGGTTTTTGCAGGAGGGCCGGGAGAGAGCCACCCCACCCCGCCAGAGAGACAGAACGTTATAGACTTTTTGTGGCACGCGTGCGCCGCGGGGGTGGGTGTGCGTAGGGGGGGGGCGCACAACCGTTGATTCTGCGTGTTTTCGATAATCTTAGCACCGACCCTCTTGAGTGTGGTTAATGTGGTGCGTTTTGTGATCGGCAGCGGCTGGGCTCTCGTGGTTTTCGTTCATGACAGTTGAGCGACGCCAAAGAACGAGATCTGTTCACCGAGTTTTTTTTTTTTTCTGTGTCGCTTGGCCTTAGTCTTAGCCTGTGCCTGTATATATCAATCTGGATCTGAAAAGTTGTGTCGTGCGTGTTATTTTATTGGTCTGGATTTACAATCTGAAGGGTGTGTTTCTGTCCCCGTGTGTTCTTGTTTTCGCATCCGGCATGAATCTGACTCCGTACGGCTTTCCCGGGTGTGATGGCGTTGTCCACAAGGAAAATTGGGCGGTTGTTCATTTACTAAAAACCAAAAATAATTCTTGGCTTTATATAAGCTGCGAAGACGAGAGGGGGGGGGGGGGGGTACTACGTGTATTTGTGTTTCTGCAGAAGTTTGCGGCATACCCTCTCTCTACCCTCTCTAATGTTGGTTGTTCTTCTGTGCCCTGTGCTCGCCTCGCCCGTACCCTGTAGCGGACACGTTTTGATTCGGTTGATGGTGCAATATTGCCCACGCTATTTTAGAACAATGATCAGCCTCCCGGCTCTCAACACGCACTTCAGAAGTTAAGTGATGCTGCTACGTAGAGTGGGGGTTGACGGGAAGCGTGTGTGTGCGTGTTTTGTTTTTGTTCTTTCGTCGTTCCCAAACGTGTTGAGCTCTCTATTCTCGTTATTTTAGAATATATCCAATAGCAGCATGGAAACGCGACGCAAGGCCGACATCTCTCTCTCTCTCACACTCAAGTCAGCAGGGGATGGATTTGTGTTGGGAGACCGGGTAGTGGTGGGTGGCAACTACCAGAGACGGTAGGCAAGATAGTTGACCTTCCTGGTTCCGTTTTTTTTTTTTTTTTTGCACGGGAGAAGGAATCATCTACTAAATCTACTAAGCGGGGGCGGGGGGGGGGCGGGGGGCGGCAGTTAGAAGAACAACGAGGTTGTTTTCTTGCCGCTCAGTGCTACAGTAGAACACGGTTGTTTTTTACCGCTCAGTGCTTTACAGCGTGGGTTGATGGGGAGGGCGGAGAGCTAGCTCCCTTTTGGTTTGCACCCGCCACGAAAGATGACACCGTTTTTGCCTACAGTAGTATGAAGGAGAAAACAGCCGGTCGGCGGTGTTCCTGTGCGGTGCGTGACGACGATGCTAGACGGCATCACAGTGTACACGTTCACCCTACAACCCGCACATACCTTGGTTCTACAACCCGTGGCGGGAGTGTTGATATCATAACATAAGACACGGCGAGAAGCGGCAAGCACCGTTCATTATGAACTACGTACATTAACATACATACGACCACTTAGATTGAACGAAAGTAGTCTCGACTACATGACGCGTTTTTTAATTTTTATGTTTTGCGTACGTACGTATTCGATTACAATTTCTTCAGCAGCTCAACGTCAGTCGCGCGATGTATTACTTGCATGTTATTTGTCGTATGGGACGCTCGCGGACGATGATGACGGAAAGGGGGCGATTTCAGGGATTTATCTGTCACACCTGTCGTAGCTCTCGGGGTTGCAAGGAGACCTGATGGTGGTTGTGCGTGTGAAGGCAAGGAAGGGCGATACAGTGGCGGCTGGGATGATGAGTGGCTGTTTTCGCCTGACGACGTGGTATGGTGAACAATGAACAGGGTTTTGATCAGAAAGCAAGGACGGTTACGACTTGACCAATGTTGTACACAGTCAGTCTACTTGGTGCTTCCCCCCCCCGAAAAAGATATCGAGCAAGCGGCTCGGCTGGGTAGGATCCTGGTGATGCCGGCCGATGACTTAATGATGGACAAAACCTGTCGTTGGTAATGTGTTCCAGGCACTCGAAGACGCCCTCTTTTTGTCACCGAGGCCCGCGCATACGTTGTATGTGGAGTGTCATGCATGTGGTTGTCTCTTTAGCATCGACCGCGCTACAGCTAACCGGCTGTCTCACGAAAAGACGTCAGTCTCAGTATACCGTACCGATATAGTCTTACGCATGTAGTCTATGTGTGTGCAAGAAACAAATATTTTTTTGTCGGGCCGCCTCGCTGGCTCGCTCGACTCGTGCTCTTGTACCGCACTGCAAGCACAACAAATGGAAAACAAGAGAACCTTCTCATGATGAGTGAATGTTGGAGACCGTGACCTCACGATATGCATGCGTTCGTATCACGGCTACACTCTGTGACTCATCTTGTAAAACTTCTCTTGCTGCATGTAGCTTTTCGCTTTGGGCGCGCTCGGCAACGACAGGAAGAGATCATCATTGATTGATTGGCCTTCTCCTCGTCCCCATCCATGATAAAAACGTCAACTCACTCACTTGCATGCAGACCTTGCTCGCCAAGCATTCAATTAAGGTAAGACTGACTGACGTCTTGCCATTGGTCGACCGGCCAGCGCGGTCGATGCTGGCGCAGGCAGACTACAAGACGTCTTCGTCCGAAACCTACAGTAGTAGTGTCACACGCTACACGGACGGCCAGAAGCATGCCAGCTTTCAACCTACGGCAATACAGTAGTTGACCCATAGTCTAAAGATAGCACGCACAATTTGCACGAACCCGTTTCGCCCCCGTTTCACTCGTTGGACTACCTTAGTACACACTGGTACACACGTGCTGCACAACCTAACGCCTACAACATTACCAGGCTGACCTATTTACGAACCGAGGTGTTGTAGCTCAAAAAGATGCGCGTGGCAGACGCCGCAATGAAGACAATACAAATACATATATATATATATATACAAGTATGCGAATTGAAGGGACTATCTAGCAGAACAATCTGTACCTGCAGATCAGATCACTGTAACCTCCTTAAATATATCATATAACAACGTCGTGAGCCCTTCGATTCCCCCCCCCCCTGGTCTACTCCCCTCTCCCTCCGGCGATGTTTGCCGTCGGGGTTGGGTTTTCGTCGCTTGGCAGCGATGTTGTAAAACAAGCCGATCTTCGTGAAGTCGGCAACCAGGTTACCGCTTTTTTTTTTGCCTTTTTTTTTTGCGGTAACCATGAACGGTGGTCGAGTAGATTATGTCGTGCGAGGTCGAGAACCCTCACTCCGCGCAAAGGGGATAATCGCACGTTGTGTTGAAATGGTCAAGCACCCTCGAGGCAGTTACACAGCGCTTACAACTGTCTCTGGAAGTGAAAGCACCAGAAAATAAATTAAACATACAAATCATCCGTACGCAAGGAAGTAAGCACAAGATGCCGAACACCCTTAGCAGGATGCAGCGCACCCTTCATGCGACTCGCCGAATATCTCACGGCGCTTTGCGTGGTGATGTGAGAGCCTGGTCCGGTGAGAACCCGGGGTGCTCCTTCCCGGCTTTGTGGGGATGCGAGGTCAATGGTCTAACGACTACGGCATGGTCGATTATGAGTACACCCCCCCCTGGTCTACGCCATTTTGGTACTGCATCAACTAGCCCTACTTTTAATGATCCTTGAATACTGCATCAACATGAAATATTGAGATTTCTCTCCTAGAAATCCTCCCTCCCCCCCACAGGGGATGATCGCACCACGTTGTGTCAAAATGGTCAAGCACCCTCGAGGCGGTTACACAGTGCTTGTAACTGTCTCTGGAAGTGAAAGCACCAGAAAATAAATTAAGTCACACGCAGCTGTCATCCNACACAGCCCTAAATGTCTTCAGCGTTCAATGGAGGGGGCTGCATTTTCGAGTCGATACGAAACACACGCCAGATCGAAAAGGTCAAACCGGCACAGCCTGCAACAACTGCTCAAGCTACTTCTGTCTGGCGACACGTCTATTCCGGCTGCATCAATCACAACGTCCCACGCGATGGACAACGTCCAACTCCTCCCTCCCTCTTAGGTGTTCTTTCCGGGAGAACTGAAATAATAGTTCTCTGTTGCACGCTGACCTTGACGCTTTCCACAACTAACCCCAGGAAGCGGTTGTCCTCCGAACCAAGATCGTGCACCACGATGTCACGTCTTGTGGCCGCCCTGCCCCCGCTCCGGGCAAGACTGTGAGCCCCCGCGTCTGCAAACATATCCCCTGTCTTCTTCCGCAGCACCTTGATCATCTTGTCCGTGTTTTGGGTCATACGGATGAAGTAGAAGTCGGCACCGGTTTCGTACTGTCGGGTATTTAAAGTATAGGCGATGGCAAACAGTGGGGGGAGGGAAACGGATGGCGGCAGTTGGCACGGGGCTGGCCATGGGGAATAGTGAGCGGAGACGGTGATATCGTTGGGTGCCGTGCTTTGCTAAACACGATTTTCCTGACCTGTCGTTGCTTGCACATGGCTGGAGGTGGATCGGAGTGAGCGGTACCTTATGGCTTGAGACAATCAACGCTGCAAGGTTGCATGCAGACACCGACTGGTGATGTTGATAGACCTGCAACCAGGTGTGTACACGCTCGTACCAACGAAGCGGTGCTCACTACAAGCGGCGCGTTCAAGGGTGAAAGGACTAGGCTAGTGTCTATCCAGGCGGCTGCTTGTGCGCAGATACTTTCTATACTGCGGTAGGATCCTCCACCCCTGCGCACCGCCCCACATGTACACACCTGCAGTTCGTAGAGCAGCTTGGATGGGTCGTTTCCGTTCGGACAGCCGTTCGGGTATCTGTCCCAGACCCCGGTGTGGTACGCGTTGCCGTGACACGGCGCGTCGGCGAGGAGGATGCAAAGGTGGATGTTGCCCTTTCACTTCAGCTCCGTCGCGAGCTTCAGTCCTCCGGCAACATCCTCATGGAAGTCTTGGCCTGGATGATGTGGTACATGATGGAACGGGTCAGAGCCAGAGAAACTACCGCCATCCAAGAGAGATGCTTGAAGAGAAAGGCGCGGGGCGGGTACAGTTGAAGAATGGGGAGGCGCAAGGAGCCGGGAGAGGAGTATTGCAGCGGCGGGGGTGAAGGCGATTGCGTGCACTGCCATACAAGACCTTGGACAGTGGCACTACTCAAGACGAGGGCTCGCTGTTGTGTTCCTGACATCCTCAAGTCAGCAACCGTGGCAACCGCCACGGACAAGCTAGATATATATCAAGGAGGAAAACGATGTGACTAGAATGAAAGTACAAACGTAGCACGAAGTGTACATTAATAGCGAAGGCATGTACACACCTCCGTAGGCCTCAATTTTGTTGAGCGCGGCGAGAAGCTTGGGAAGCTTTTCTTTTTTATGGAAGTCGAACGACTCGTACTGCACTTTGTCTCCGAAGTCGCGATACTTGCGGCGAGGAGGGGCGAGGTTTTTGAAGATCACCGGGGATGTGACGCACAACCTGATACTACGGGAACGTGGTACGGAAAGTTGTCATCGTCTTGTATCGGTTTGCTCACGGTTTCTCACCCATGTTTTGCGACGGACAATGTCATACGTATGTCCCGTAGATATCCGCTCGATCAATGCACGTGTATGTTCCGATACATCACCTCCATGCCACAATTTCCACCACTTTGTTGCAGAGGTAGGTGATACAGGGCTGACTAAGGCCATGATACACAGAGGGAGAGAGGGGGGGGGGGGGGGACCGATCGAAAACCTCTCGGGATTGGCAAACACAACGTCGCGATGGCAGTAAAAACACTCTCGAGGCAATTGGGGCAATGTTGATCGGCCAGCGTTGCTACGGTGCTGTTTGATTTGGTCTTGACAACGTACCCAACGAAGGCAACCCGCAGGCTAGTATTCTTGACGTCGTTTTTGCCTGGTCGATGATGTCCAGCAACTGCTGTGGAAGCACGACCGCCACGGTGGGCGCTCCGGTGCAGCGGTGAAGCATCATTCGGTTGCTGGTTGGTGGCTGCGCAATGCATCTCGGCGTCGTTGATGGCGAGCTCGTGGTTTGTGACGGCGTCGGCAAAATTGTCCTGTGCCGCTTCCATGAGGGCCTTGCCTTGGTCTGGATTCTCCGCGTCCTTTGCCTTGGCCACGAACTGTCCGGCCTGCAGCGCGTACACATTGCCGAGGTTGTTGTTTACGATGCTGACACCGCGGTCGTTCCCCAGCTTCGTGAAGGGGGCCAGGGCTCTCCCACGTAGATGCGCTGCGCCTCGTCGGTATTCCCTGTGGCCAGGGTCGTGTTGGCGAACTTTAAGATCGTATTCATTTGCTCGAAGGCATCCATCAGCTCCTCGACCTCGGGGGAGGAGATGTCGTTGACCATCCAAGTCTCTGGCGCCTGCGCCACGCATGCGCACGCACACACGCGCGAAAGAAAGGGTTGCGAGATTATCGACACCGCCATCGAATGGTTGATGTGGACATCCTGCTTGGGCAGCAGCGCCTGTACACGTCGGGAGGATGATGTGGGCACATGCTTTGTGATATCATCCTCCATCCCTCGGATCGCGGAACCCCACTCCGCCGCGCGTATTGCAGAGTGAACGCAGCTCACTGGTTGGTCTTATGGTAGGAGTGTTTGTATGCACAACGAAACGTTTGGCGCAGATAATACAACGGGGCCTCTCGGCCGACCGCCACGGGGGTTCTCTGGACAATACCGCGTGCCTGCTCGAGGTGGAAGCCTTGAGGTCGAGTCTCGCAGCGAATCGTGACTCTCGTAGTGCGCTAGTCCCTCAACTGGTACCACCGTGAACCCTGCTTGTTGGTGAGTACGCGTGGGAGCAACACTTTCTGGAACCCTTGCGTGATTCATGTGGCATGCACCCAATACCATGTTTATAACTCCGGATCAGAGCCCTTCAGCAGAGGAGACGACCGCAGGGTACGTACAAATCGCGAATGAATCTCCACAACCGAGGTCTAGGAATATCGGGACAAAGCGCGCCGGACGGCGCCAACCGGCCACAGGGCACAGCCGCGGAGCACCTGGCCGAGATAGAGGGAGGAGTTATTTCATTTTACCTGCCGCGAGAAACCCATCCTGTTGAGTGTACACGGCACCGATGGGTTGGTTGATCGGACCCACGATCCCGCCAGCCACGAATCGAGCAGTGACAACCATGATGCAGGCGATTGCGACCAGCACCAGGGCCATGATGAGGCTCGCGAAGAGAACCACCCGGGAAATCTGTGATTTCGTCTCGGAGAAGGCCTAGATCACGTACGTGCCGGTACGCCACGCGAAAGAGAAAGTAGCGGAAGGAAGGTAACGGAAGGGAAGGAAAAACATGGGTTCAACAGGTAGAGCCACGGCCAGCAAAACTATTCTGAATCAAGACAGGCGCGCTCTTCCATCGCGCAACTGTTCCTCGCGGGCTCCAGAGACACTGCATCTCGATCTAGGCTGATACCACGAAATACCCCGAAACTAAACATTTAGCACATGTGGTATCCGAAACACGACCCTACCGGCGTTCGCAGCCCACCCTCCTCGTCCGCTCTCCCACACATCTATTCCCCCCCTGAACCACCGTACCTCCGACAGAACCGACTCGCTGACCGTCACAACGGCGATGAAGCCACCGTCACCGCCGTTGTCCCTGGCAGTAGACGCGCCGGCGCCGCTCACGGTCTCGTGCTTCCAGGCCAGGATCCACGTAATCCCGTCCCTCGAGTACTCAGCGGAGCCCGAGCAGGCGACGGAGATCTCGGTGACAAGACCAAGAAACTTTTGATTTCTCCTCCCCGTTTTCGTCAACGCCGTCTCCGAACTCCAAGTCCAGGATAGAGTTCACGCCGCCGTAGTCCGACAAGTCCCTGTAAACGGCCACCTGCCCGTCCCCGCCCGGGGCCAGCAGGTAGGCATAACCGTCGTCGTCGGTGACCGTGAGGTCCTTGATGGAGCCCTCGATGTCTCCGGCGTCAACGTCCAACCCAACCACTGCCGCCACGGTGCCGGCCAAGTTGAAGACCGGCGCGGCGGCAGACATAGCGAGCTTCTCCGAGTCGGCGTCTACGTAAGGGTTGGTGAAGATGACCCCGGTGTTGCCGGTCTCGGTGGCGTCTTGGTACCACAGTCTGCATCGCGGCTCGAACCGGTCCCCGATGTAGGTTGTTTCATCCCAGCTGTCGCATACCTGGTTGGCGTTTGAAGAATTGTTTTTTAGTTTTCGAACCGTTCGTGCCGACGTACGAGGAAACGAGAGGCACGTGTCAGGTTTGCCACTGACAATCATGTTGTAAGCATTGGCATCACATATGTCCAGGGTGTTCGCGTGAACAGCCGTTGGGTGTTTCAAGATGAGCCTTCCAACACGACCTCATACGAAGGGACACCACCGATAGGTGTGGTATTATTGATCATTTCACTTTCCCTGTATGCTTACCCCATCCGCGCCCCATTCAAGGTAACCAGTCATGTCGAACCCGGCGTAAGCCTGGAACTTGATACCCTAGATCGTGCCAGCGGCGGGGGATGGATTGTCCAAGGCTGCGAGGTACACAAGGGGGTGCTGCCGCTGCATTCCTCGAAAGGGAACGTCCATGAGCGACGAGCGGATGAGCAGGCTTTCCAGGGACCCGCGGGCCTCGGGCACCACACCCTTAGGAAGCTCGGGGATGAACCTGGACGAGCAATCGGCGGCGGCATCTTTGTTTCTCACTTCAAATGTTTGTGGTTGTTCCCCTTGTTTGAGCCATGTCTACTTACCTCTGCATACACTTGCACACCCACATATCATTTCGGAATCGCCTCGAAAACAGTTCAACAAACATCATTGAGTACTTCGGGTAATCGATGCGCACGCTACTGGTACAAGTCGGGACCAGACAATCATTGGGGAGGGGACGGGTCGCCCTGTTGAAGTTGCCAGAGTCGAGAGGCACAAGAGAACCCGCACGAGATGTACGCGATGATGTTCTAGGTGTTGAACTCTGTCGAACACATGCACAGCCAGCTAAGGACATTGATTAGCGACCGTCACGTGTTTTACCCTGGGCGTGTTGAGACTTTACATGTCAGGACAAATACCTCGGCTGAGAGAGTATACTGAAGGGAGCGTAGTCCTCCACACCTTGGATGCAACTTTGCCTTCTCAAAAAGCGAGCGCCGCAAGTCTCTGGGTTGAGGGTTCGGACTTTGCTTCTTGCCAAACGCTATGGTCGAAGGTAGCGTCTGATTGAAGAAGTCCCGAATAGCTGGTCAAGTACGAGTCGACCGTCATCGTCTCTGGAATGGCCAAAATAGCCTGCCCCGCAAACGCTTGCAGCTGCAAAGTGCTCTCCTCGACCCTTCCGAAGTGCTCAGACACAAACTCGGCTTTCGCTGCCACAAGCTTGAGTAGATTCGCCTGGTGTCCCATGAGCGAGGAGAGAGAGAGAAAGGAGAGAAGAAGGGAAGAGAGGTAGGGAGAGAGAGAGACAGGCAGGCAAATTCAGCACATACATCTCGGTGAGACATTTACAACCATTTTAGCCTAGTCTAGACGCCCTCTATGCTGCTCGCATGACTGTTGTGTCAAAATCGATCGCCGACTGCCGGAGAACACGCCAACCAGTGACACCACGCAGAGTCGACAATTGGTACCTCCTCGAGCTGAATCATCGCCTCTCGTGTGTCGGCCCCCCAATAATCAACAGCCGTCAGGGTCAAAGCAACCTGAATGGCAAGGCTGAGCAACGTGCCCGCCGCGACCGAAGAGAACACGGAAAATAGGGAGGGAGCAGCGGAGGGGGGGAGAAGTTAGACCGCATGATGTTTCCACGGTAAAATCACTGGATTGCGGGAGAGGTGGGTAGATTGATGTTCGAAGCGTTTCCCACTAACCCGTTCAAACGCCCATGTCCACCTGCTTGCCCAGTCTACCTGACCACGTGAGCACAGTGTGGGAACAAGGCGTGTCCGTGCGAGGTTGGTTATTCTTCGAACAACTGACCCCAGACTACAACAGGTTGTTGAACTGTTGTATCTCAGTGTGCGCGGAGGAGCATACACGGTATTCTGGAAGGATGGGAGGATCAACAAGGTTAAGAGCGACGGGGTTATCGTCATGGCCGATTTAACAGCAAGGAGGATGGAAAATTCTCCGCGTTCCAATGGACAGCAGTACTGGAAAGGCGTCCTTTGCGCTGGCATCAGAAGAAAAGAAGGAAGGCGCTCCGCTTCGGGCAAACGATGCGGTGGTAGGGTACGCGCACAGTTCGGTAGTGCCCCCGGGTTGTGTCATTGTTGCTTTTCAGGACGTTCACAGGGACGTGTTCTTGAAGGGTGGAAGGCTGTGCATTAAGGTGGGGGGCGGGAGTGGGGTACAAGGTGAAGAGCGGGGGAGTGAGGGTACGATGCACCCTCGCACACGGGTACATTAGTAAAGGGGAGAGGAGGCGAGCGGGACAATAAGGTGTAGGACGGCAGGTTAGCAAGTGTACGGTGTGACAGCTTGTCTGCGGTAGTTTCTACGTGGGGGCGAGTGCCGCGAGGGACTCGGGGAATAATCGTAGCAGCAGTGTAAGCCCGCGTGGAAAAATGGTATGATGAGGTAGATGGTGGAGGTCCACGACACAGAACATATACTCCAGGTTCATGAGCAGAGTGAGCCGAGCAGCTGGGTATGGTCCTTTTACCAGGCCAACGGAGTCAATATTGATTTACCTACCGGTATTTCGTTTATACATGGCCTTCTCAGCCAGGAGGGCGGACAGATTGATTGATTGAACTGATGGTTTTCTTCGTCTTTTTCTGGTACGTATCTCCTCTGCTGTTTTTCCAGAGGAGATGAATCTACTCCATTATATATCTAGAAATACGATAAGTAGGCACGGAGGATCAAAAGCTAGGGAAGCCGTTAGACACGCAGAAAACAACTAACCTTTACAACTATGTACACACCTGTGGGAGCAACCATGAGAATGGTGGCGAGCGAACACGAACGACGGCAAAGGTGCTTCGTGCGCCCATGAGCCGCAATCAATTTTCAATGATATACCAAAGGTGGCATTACTGCCGGCCTCGAGATAGCCGCCGTCTCTACCGTTGTAGCCGCTGTAGCTTCTGGCTGCCGCCGTTGTTCGCGCCGTCAGGAATTCTGGCTTAGAATCCAATGTACCAACCTACGAAGTGCTTGGCGATGGCATAGACTACGCTCCCACCCCACCACCGTTTACAAGGAGGCTAACCTTGCACACAAGCAAGTACATGACGTAATTTCAGGTTGGATACGAGAGAGGGGATGAGGAGATAGAGTTACTGCTGTCAACAATAGACTAGTGAGTATGTGATTATTGCCGGTTCATAGGTGCTTATATAGCAGTAGATAGGTAGACAGGTTCAATGTGAGGTTCGATGTGTGGGAGCCTTCTTCATCGACAGCGCGTCTACTCTATCTATCTCTCTGACTCACCTATTGAGATCTCGGAACAGGTCAGCTTCTTCGCAAGCCCTGTCGTGCGCTTGGAGTTGCCATCGATGACGGGAGGAGTGGAAGAGCTCCTGCTGGACGCCATGCTCAATTGCTGGCGATGAAGTACGGAGGTCACGGGTCAAGGAAGGGAGTGTTGCGCCATCCACAGCGGGGTCAGCGCATGATATACACACACGCAAGTTCACGTCCTGTGCTTCGGTGGTGATTGATTGCCCTGCTGAAAACGGGTGTGCCGTCAGCTAACACAACAAGCAGTTGGATTCTTCGGGAGCGGTTTTTCTGTGCCGAGAGGGGGGTCCTCTCTTCATCATCCTCACGTCGGTCGAGTTTCAAACCAACAGGTGGTTCCGGACAGAGAATCTTCTAAATTGATGGATATCACGATCAAGATTGGGTTCGTTCTTCCACACTAGTACAATCTCAAGGGCAACAGAGGAGCAGCCCTTCCAAAAAAAGCAGAAAGAACATACCGAGAAAATAAAAAAAAGAACGATGTACGTTGTTCTTGTTGTTGTTGTTGTTGTTTCTCACATTAGCTCTATAGTACACAAAAAATGGGGAGCCCGTGGTCTCAAAACCCGGCACATACGACGCCGCGGGGAAACAAACAAAAAAAAGGGTACAAACCACTCGGAAAAAGAAAACAAAATGATAGGAAGAACAGAACAGGTACCGCACCGACCGTCCGAGAAAAGAGCCCTCGGAAACCGATCAAACTAAAACAAAAACAAAAATAAAGGAGGACGCTTCCCACACCCGCCTAAAGAAAAAACCAAAGGGTAGCGTACCAGCCCCAGGCATTACGCACCAGGGCATGGGAGTAACGGATAAAACAGGACAAAGAGGCGGCAGATGGGCAGGCAGCCAGACGTACAAAAACAAAAGCAACAGCAAAAGCGCGATCAAGGTACCCAACACAGCAGAGTAGGCAGGGAGGTCATGAAAAAAGAAACACAGCACAGAGGCCGAAGGCAATACAAAGGACATATATAAAGGAGTATAGCATACAGCAGGGAGGGAAACAGGGCGCAACACCATCAGCCGGGTACACAGACCGGTTACCCAGGTGGTCTAGTGGGTAGCTTCGCAGCCTGCTAAGGGCCAGGTCATGGGTTCGAGTCCCGGCAGAGTGAGTTTTTTTCTCACCAAACAAATCCTGGTCTAGGATGAAAGCGACGCGCTGCAAAGCTCGTTGTTAGTAAACCATAATCGACTTCGTAAGTCGCGAGGGAAGGGATTGCTGAGGGTACGCCGGTACACTGCTGTGCTGCTCGTCTGCTGGTGCTGTGCGTGTGTATGGCGGTATCGGGTGAATGTCATGCCTATCTTCCCGATTAGCCCGATACCGGTACGCTAGGTACCGGTATTTTCGGGAAGGTATTTACATCGTACCGAACATACCGAGCATCCCCGGTATGGTATGGCAGTCCATACCAGTACCGTACCGAACATGTCGGTATTTGTAACGAACGTACCGAAAACTTCGGAAGGTATTCAAGTCCATACGGAACGTACCGGTATTTTCGGTAAGGTATTGAAGTCCGTACCGAACGTACCGAACACTTCGGTAAGGTATTGAAGTCTATACCGAACGTACCGAACATCTCGGTCCGGTATACCGGAGGTATAATACCGCTGGTACGCCTCGGTATGTACCTTACCAAACACACCCTTGAAAAATACCTCAGGCAGGAACCGCAGGAGGGGGTCCAGCCCCCCCCTCCTATGTGACCCCGGNTCGCCGTTCCTTCCCCCACACCGCCGCTTCCCTGACTCTCTTTCTCTTCGGTCCTGAGATGGCCGTACTCTCTGCTTCTGCTTCCCTCGCGCGCTGGCGCTTCGCGGACGCTTCCGCCTCCTGCCTGTGCCATTTCCTCATGAACCATGCCGCTCCGTCCTCGACCTTGTTGTACCACACCTCCGGGTCCNCATAACGAAGCCCGCGAAACACAGTCTCCGTTTGCGCACGGTGGCCTCGATGGTTTCCTTGCAGCCTGTCTGGATGAGGGCCTGTGCATAGGACAGGGGGCGGTCTGAGCGTTTCCGCTTGCTCCAGCCGATGCATCGTGTGAGGAACTGGCGGTGGGTCCCATTGAGCGTCGTGTAGTGCTCCACTGTTAGGCTCCACGAGGCGCACCCATGTAGGAGAGTCCCCACCACTTCAGCCTGCTGTAGCCGGATCTTGAGCTGGCGGTTGGCCCGCCGCCTGTCGTACATCGAAGCACTGTTCCGGCGGTAGCACTTCCACGCTCGGCAGCTGCGGCTCGTGATCTCCCGG
>CACKRE030003270.1:79972-90361 GCA_902602495.3 Ectocarpus sp. CCAP 1310/34
CCCCTCTCCCACCTCGGCGAAAACGCCATCCCCCGTGAGCGCGGAGAGGACGGAAAACTCCACCGTCAGCGAACCGGCCCCCGCCAGGGAAGATATCGTTGTCTCTCCTTTCGGAACGCCTCTCTTCAGATTCACCGTGCCATACGGGATTCCTGCNNNGGGGGGGGGGGGGGGGATGGGTGATTGGGATGGGGGTTAACGCTGAGGCAACACAAGGGGGCGGGGGCAAAACCGTCTCTGCTCTCGGAGCGCCTCTTTGTAGTTCAATCGTGCTGTACGGGATTCCTTGAGGGTTAAGGTCGAGAATCATACGGGTTTAGGGGGCGGGGACTAAATGGTCTTTTCCCCTCTCCGAAATCGCTTGTCGCTTGAATATACCTGACAGCTGAGTGACGTCGCAGCCCCCTAAACTACCTGTACTTGCCGCAATTCCTCAGAACGTCACAGCATCCAACTACAAAAACCGTTGATGAAAGCATCGTACAACCCCTAGGTCCCTGCTTTCCCTTTCTCGACGCGAAACCAACACAGCACGACCTCTGCACCTGTTGGGGTTTTGAAGGCCGGCAGCAGGCGTCGCCCGAGCCTCTCCGCCAGCACCAGCAGCTCTCCATCGTACTGCTCTTCACCGCTCTCTCCCTCCCCCTCCTCCGCCCTGTGTCCGATTTCTTCGGACCAGTCATCGTCCAGTCCACGGAACCCCCCCTTCTCGTCCGACTCCCGGTCTTGGCCATACCCACCGACACTCCTTTCCCCAGCCGCGTTCCCCCCTCTATCGGAAAAGCGAACACCGTTGCCGTTGTCTCCAACACACCGGCCACCACCGCCGTCTGCGCCCCTATCTCTTCTTGTCGCCGCAATAGCAGTAGCAGCAGCAGAGCAGTCGTCTATCTCGCTATCCTCAGCAGTGTCAACCTCTGCTGTGGGGCGGGCACAAGGCGAGGAGGGGAGTGAAGTTGGGTGGGAGACGAAGAGAGCTTGAGATTGTACGGCCGCAGCACGTACAACGGCATCGTGAGAAAGAGTGCCCCGCACGAGGGTATACATTCACAGAGATGCAGCAGCAGCAGCAGTAGCAGCAGTAGCAGCAGCGGCAGCGGCAGTAACTGCACCCAAAACAACGATACCCGGTAGTGGTAGACATCGCGCGTTGCAGCCGCGTCGCCTTCGGGCATAAGAATAATTATAGGAATAAGAATAAAGAAGGACAAGGAGAACAAGAATAAGGCCAGCGACGGAAGAGTGGCCGGTCCTCATCGGCGAGTGACCGAGAGGTCAGCCGTAACACGTTGCCCCGGGCGACCTCGACACGTACCGTTGCCCAGGGCAGACGCTACAACGTCGCGCACGACTCACAAGGTATGTACGGAGCCGACGGAACGATCGACGAAACGTTGCCGGATAAATAAACACACGGAGAGCGCAAGGGTTGAATCTCGTGGAAGGATTACGCGCACCTCATGCACACCCGTACATC
Source organism: Ectocarpus sp. CCAP 1310/34 (assembly GCA_902602495.3). Classification (NCBI taxonomy): domain Eukaryota; class Phaeophyceae; order Ectocarpales; family Ectocarpaceae; genus Ectocarpus; species Ectocarpus sp. CCAP 1310/34. The sequence goes on from CACKRE030003270.1 coordinate 81,450, forward strand.
AACCAAAACAACACCGTCAAAAACGATCGCGAGAACACTACCTACGGGGGTGGGGAGTGGGGGGGATTCGTCAGGAATGGGAGAGGGGACAAGGGTTGGCATACGGACAATCCCGGCAGGGTTACGGCAGAAGCTCTGTGGGGGTTGGCGGGTGGAGGATTCGCATGTATGAAATGTAAACACGTTAAAAGTGAAAGAAAAACGGGGCAACGGACGTGAAGGGAACGAACAACTGACGATTTCCACATGCCACTCGCAGCCGGTGATGCCCGTGTCTGCAAGCAATGGAGAGCGGGTGAGGGAGGATACAGGAGGAGGCACTTAACACGATGGTTCGCGCGACACAAGGCCTAACGTAATGGCCGGCGGCTTCGTGCCCCCTCTCCCTTCCAAAAAATGATATAAAAAGAGCAACAGAACAAAAGCAGGTCGTGCTTGACGTCACTCACGGCTGCGGTAGAGGCCGAGGTCCGGGTTTGTCGCGAGAAGGTGCGCTGAAAGCAAGCCACCCAGAATCCTAATGTTGCTCTCGAACACGGACACGTCTGCGTCTGCCTCCACGTCGAGGCCGTCGGAGACAAGCCTTCGGGCACAGCAGACAGGAAGGGGCGAGAAGGGCGGTGAAGAGGGGAGAAAAGGGGGTGGGAGGGGCCTACTGCCAAGATCTGCGAGGATGAGGTGGAGAGGGAAGATCGATGGCTACAATAGCCTTCAACGACGCACCTTACGGCTCTCCGGAACTCGGTGGCGTTGCCCATGATGGCCAGAGCGTCCAGGCTGTCCACCAAGGTAACCAGGGGCACCTTAGGGTTGAGGGTTGGTCGATAAGGCCCGGTTCAGAAGCTTGCTTTGCTCTCGGCTTTTTGCATCTACACCGGGGAAGAGCCTTTTGCAGCGGGCGTTTCTGTCGCCGTTATGTTGAAATATGGTACGCAGGAAAGGCCCTCTGTGTGGGCTGCATTATGCAGCGGCGGCAGTGGCCATGTAGCGAGAAGCGCAAACAACGGCGGCAGGAACGACGCCAGCGGCAAGGATGACAGCACCGACACTCGCAATATCAGGGGGAAACGACCAGGAGCGGCTTTTTCGACCGGCGTTCGGGCTGTACAGCATATTTGATTTTGCCTGCAAGAATACCCCCGGCGACAGGAACTACAACAACAACGAAGAGTGACGGGAGAACCGACTTCACCACAACAACAACAACGTCACACCGGCCAGATCTCAAGGAGGCCATGCTTACAGCGAAACGCATACCCCTGCGCCCCAAACGAGCCACCTTCGCGTCGACTCTAGGAGTCCACGCCAGGCGGCACGAAATACTCTCCTCACCTTGGCTATATACGAATATCGAAACTACGAGAATCACCAAGCAGCTACGAAGGCGACTAGTCGCCAAATGCGTGAGACACCTTAACGAGGTGGAGCTCGCCCGATCCGCAAGAAAGCGGCAGGAGTTCCCCCCCGGGAAAGGCGTGTCTCATGTAACCGTCGTACGAGTGGATGAACATCTCCCGGATTTCCTCCCGTAGCTCGAGGCGTCTTTCTCGGGTCATTGGCTGCGGGGGCAGGGGTGGCGACGGTGTGGGTGAAAGCAGGGCATGCGAGACAGATGAGAAAGAGGGGCGGAGGAGCAGAAGCTGTACCAGTAAGCAGCGTTAGCAGCAGAATAACCCGCAGTGGCAGCTAGGTGCACGGCAATAAGCAGCAGCGCCAACGGCACGCAATGGCGTGTCGGTGTCGAGCACCAGGTGCGGAAGAGGTTCCGTCCAAGGCCTGGTGACAAAATTCTGCGTTTCTTGTGGTGTGCCCACATCTTCGTGCGAGTAGGCACCTATCTCATCATGGCTATTGTTCACTTACCTCCTTCGCTCTTCATTATCTCCCTCTCTCTCACCTCCCCTCTCCATTGCACTGCACATGTTCGCCTTTCGTTTGAAGGCAGACACCTGGTCAAAGTATCACCCGCGTAACCTAACTCTACCACGCCTTTAAGCAGTGATTTCGACACTTTCGATTCCCCCCCCCTCTCCTCACCTGCCGTCTGTCGTACTCAAGGAAACCCCGCTGGTGCCGCGACACGAACGGCTTCGGCGGAGGAGTCTCGTGCACATCACCTTCTACCAACATGCCGCGTGTCTTGGCCCCTTCTAGTCTGCGGCTGTTTCTCCCGCTGGCGCGGATAGGCTCATCAACCTCCGGCTGCACACATGGAGCATGCACCATGGATATTCCGCGTGAAACGGTGCAAAAAGAGCGGGGTGGGGGAATGTGAGGAGGAGGAGGGCAGAGAGACGCAGAAACACACAGAAATGCGATGCCGCCACACAAACTATGATCTGTTTTTGGATACCACGAAACATGAGGTGTGCAAACTGCGAAATACGAAGCCGTAAATAATAAAAACTGGAAACCGTCGTTATGCCGTTCGTCGCTGAGGAATAGTTAGTCCATCCGCCACCTTTACTTGCATTCTCACAGCGGGACTGTGGGCAACATGTTCAAGGCGTATTGTTATAGCACCAACCAATAATCCGGACGCTGCATGTCTTGTTGTACATGGCACACACTACCGGGGGAGCCCCGCGGAAAAGATTTCCCCCCCGGTGTTTCCCCCCCGACCCTGACGTCAATTCCGTTGGCCAGCCACTCAAGCGCAGTCAACGATGCAAGCACGAAAACATACAGACTAAAGCACACATGCGCGCGCGCACACACACAACCGCACTGAGACTGACGTCTTTTCATTGGTCAGCCGGTTAGCGCGGTCGATGCTAATAGTAATTAAAAAAAAACACACACACACACAAGACGCGACCACGGGCAACGGCAGGGTATGCCGTTTCCCGGCAGACTGAAGACTCACGTAAGCCGGGCAGAGGAGATGCGTGCAGACCGATGCAACCAGGTGTACGCACCCCTCCTCGTCCCCTTCCTCACCATCCCCCCCCCACCCGCCTTCTTCCTCCTCCTCCTCCTCCTCTTCTTCTTCCTCCTCCTCCTCCTCNGCCCGGTCCCTCTTGTGCGCTAGGCCGACGATTGTCGCATCTGCTTCGCTGCTGCTGTTGGTGTCTCCTGGCTCGCCGGCCGTAGAACCACAACACCAGAGGTTGACCGTCTGTGATGTTGACGTTGATGAGTGGCGCGGAATTTTGGGATGAGGGATAAAATGAGCGGCAATCACAGGGAGGCCGGGGGTGGGTGGGGTGGGGGGGGGGGCACAGGACCGATACGCGCATGAACTGTCCGCGATTGGCTCGGAAAAGAGGAGATCGAATTTGTTGCCGTAACGACCGCAAAGGTATCGACAGCAACTATTACAAAAGCGACGACGATGACGACCACGACGAGGACACAACAGCCAACAACGACACAGGCAACGTCAATCCACAGCGTTACTAGCGTAAATATATGCATACCAGCAAATAAAAATAGTTCCATGACAAACTCACCGCCCGGACAGTATCATGCCTCGCGCCACTATCACCCCTCCTCGTAACCCCCGCCCCTCGCAACCACGCCGGCCCAACCCCTGGTCCCTCCTGTCCTTCGCCCGCCTGCTCCTGCATGCTGCCGCCGACGGGTCTCGAGCAAGAGACGTCGCCCGAGAAGTGTTGCGCCACGGCCGGATAAAAGCGGGACGCCCGAGTACCCTCCTCTCCCTCGACGTCCTCCTCGTCGTCGTCCTCCTCCCCCGCACCCGGAATGACCGGTCCGAGAGTCACCGTCGTCTCGTCGCTCATGCCGAAATCGAGTTGCTGCCGTTGTTGACGTTGGAGTTGGTGTCAGGAAGGTTTCGGCCCGTCGCGGTCCCCCCGGGGGGGGAGGGGGGGCGTGGGGTTGTGGAAACACCGAGAAGGAGGGGGGGGGGGGGGGNGGGGGGGGGGGGGGGGGGGGGGGGGGGGGGGGGGGTGCGGAGTGTGTGTGTGTGGAAGAAGGGTTGCAAAACGTGGAGGCGACAGAGGAGGGGGGGTGCGGCAGCAACTCGGCGAAGAGGAGAGAGCACAGGTGGATGACGGGGGCTTGGGGAGGGTGAACGGTTTCCGTTCAACACGTTTTCGTTTCTCCACCAGCAAACTGGACACCTCGCTTTTCGCAAGCACCCGCCCGGGGCTAATCTGAATCCTGGATGCACAAACGCACGCCAGAAAGCAAACCACACAACACACGCATGCATTTCAGCATGTTTTCGCGACCGTCGCTGTATTCATGTTTTTGATTTCATGAGCAAGCTGGGTACAAACGCACGATGGTACACGATGTGTAGCAACCCCCCCCCCCCCCCCCCCCCCCCCCCCCCCCCCCCCCCCCCCCCCCCCCCCCCCCCNATGATCCACCGTAACGGGTATGACAGGAAATTTCTCGCTTACTCGCGGACAACTCAGTTCCAACGCTGTGTAACGCTCTCGCTTATATATTGAAGGCAACGGCGCTGTGGGAGCGACTCGGCCCCGGAGGCATCATACCAGAACGGTCGACGAAGAAGCGATGGCCACTCAAAATTCTTGTAGCCATATTTGCTTGGTTTGTGAAAGCGAGCCTTAATGTCAAGGCAAGATCTTTCGAGAAAAAAAAGCGGTATCGACAGCAACAGCCGAAAGAAGCAGCAGCCCCAGCAGTATCAGCAGCAGCCGCTGCATCTTCATAATCCATCATCATCATCGTCATGAGCAGCAGCAACAGCAACACAACCAACAGTAACGGCGACGACAACACGGGCGAGAGTAGAGAAGGTGGGCAAAGATCTCGCCACCAGGGCCCCCACCCACCGGCGGCATTCGGCCCCCCTCCACGCGCACCGTCGACCGTCCCTTGTGGCACCACTGGAACACGAAGGGCTTCGACATGGTGCGGTTCCCCTCGGTCCACGTGCTGGGCAGGTAGGTGAAGCACCGAGACTCGAGAGGCCCCAGCATCTCCTCCACCTCTCCCGCCGTCGGAAGATACCCTCTACCCTTCCCGTCGCCGCCTCCGTCGTTGCTCCCGGCTGCTGGACTTAACGATGATGACGGGTTTCCGGCCGCTAAAACGCCAACCCTGATCCCGCTGCCGCCGCCGCCGCCGCCGCCGTTCTCTCGGCTTGAGCCCCGCGCGCGTAGCCCAAGAGAGAGCGCGAGGGCGAAGCCGGCGGTCGCGGACAGGTCGGCAAAGGATAGCAGGCGGCGGCGGCGAAGCCGCCACCGCCGCCGCCGCCGCCACTGTCGTCGGAGGAGATCTTCTTCTGGGAGGGGGGAGCTGTGTTCCCGTTTCGCCGGCGGCGGCGCAGTGGCGACCGCGTCGGGTGTGGCGTGTTCGTCGTTTTGTTTGTGGCGGCGGTGGCAGCGGCCCTGGCAACTTCCTTGCCGCGCCTGTCGTCGCATAAAAGAGTCCAGCGTGCTTTGTTAGGGACGCGCGAGGCGGCGTTTGGAGGGGGACATGTGCATGCGGGTATTGTTTTACGTACATACTTGCAGCGACCTAGCTAGCTCATAGACAAGAGAGTGCGTGTGTTTCTATATTCGGCGTCGACCGTGCTATGTATCTGAACGACGAGTCGGTAAGCAGCAGTCCTTGATAGCGGGATTGAACGTGTTTCCAAAATTAACATCGACCGTGCCAACTGCAATGAAAATGCGTCAGTTACGGAACAACGCGAACACGTATTCTAATTAGTCAACGGGCTCTGGCGGCGGGGTGTGTGCGCGAGCTTCCTTTGTTAGTTAGCATCGACCGTGGATAATGGAGACGTCCGTGCTGCGAAAACTGCTACAAGCACCACATGGTATTGTAGGCAGAAAGGTGCAACGCAACACGCTTCTTGCAGGTGGCGGTCGAATAGGTTGTGGGAACCGTTACGACGGTTTTGGGGGGCTTAACGTGTCAAACCGCAACATACGCGCTCAACACGATCCAAAACATAGGCAGCGGCATACAATACAAAGTTGGGCATTCAAAAAAACTGGCAGTGGCCCAATGGAGCTACAGTAGCTCCTTGTAGCCAAGCGTTCCAACGTTCAAAGTTGTGGGAGCCAGCCGCCCACGACTTGCATGCTCTGTACATGTTGTAGTCTTAACGCGACAGCACCTGTACCGATTGTTGTTGGTGTGCCCTGACGGTAGTTGGAACAAGTTGCACCGGGGACATCGATGTACATCAGCTACAGGGTGGGAGGATCGATGCAGGTCCTCTCTTGCACGCACTGCTGCTGCTGTGATACGATCGTCGTCCTTTTCACGCAGTGGTTCATGGTTCCTATTCGAGTGCTCTACCCAAGACTATTTAGTCTAGTAAACTACGAACAAGCAACATCTACGTGATGTGTTTTTTGCTCGCTTACAGCTTATAGGCTAAAGGGTGGAGACGTCAGTGTTCCACGACAAACACCGCACGTTACAACATGGATAACACGTCGACATTTTCCGATGGCTGGCACGTCTCGCTGTTGTTGTCTACGCTTCGGAACAGCAGTGCCCGTTGGTGGTTGTGCAACGGTGCACCAAGGCTTAAAGTCAGTAGTGTAGCAGCACCAGTGTTGTTAACAATGCGCTGCAAGCGTGTGCGTCTCTCTCACCATTGCTGCCGCTGCTCCTGTCGCTTTCGCCATGTCTCTATGGTGCACGACGTCTACCGGAGTAGAAAGAGCACTGCAAACAACAACGCGATTAACGGGAGATGGACACAGAGAGGGACAGAGAGACGACAGGGCGAGAGGGACCAGAGGAGGTGGCGAGAGCGGGAGCGAGCTGATCTCCGGAGAAGAGGGGGGAAAAAAATTGTGCGATAAAAAAAAAAAAAGCGAGACTGTTGAGGGCAGCAAGAGAACTGAGAGAACGTGCGGTGTGGCTAAGTTTAGCGCAAAATTAGAGCCCAAAGCATAGGATCTCTAGCAACAGCAGCGCACCAAACTGGAGCGGCACTCTTAAGAAGATCCCCGTTTGGTCACAAGATGTCCGGATTCCAGGAAGGTAGCGAGAAGATGCACGAGGTGTCTCCTGTTGCGGTGAGTTGATGACTGCATTGCACTCCCCCTAGCGCCTGTGAGCCATGAGGCGCTATGCATACATACCAGGGTCTACGCGATAAAGGAAGCCACCTTCAGCCGTCTCCATTGCCCTCCATTTTCGTTCACGGTATGTCAACTTGTACGCTATTTTCATTAGCCGTGCAATTGCGTGTGGGCGTGAGCGCTACGACTATACGAGGTCGTCGTTGTGGTGCAGGGCTCAAGCACACGTGAGGCAGGCCCAGTCGTAGGTCGCAAGAAACCACCCCCCCTTTGAGCGGCGTTCAAGGCTCGGTTGCTCCACTGGCTTGTGCTGTACAGCGGGTTTGACCGATGGTTCTAGACTGGTTTTCAGAAGCTGCGGTGGATTGCTTTTCGGAAGAGGATTCTCGATTGATCTCGGCCCCCAAGCAGCTTTCGCTTTGGTTCCAGGGTATTGGGTGTCTTCCAGCAGTACAGGCAGCACTGCCGCATGTTGCAGCGGCGGAGACGTACCCCACGGCTACTGATGTGTTGCCTATCGAGTCAATCCACCATATAGAGACTCCTCGCTCTTGGTGGTAAGCGTTCGCGTGTGGGCAGATGGAATTGTCCTTCTGCCACGCTGAACTCGCTCAAGCAAAATATATGCTAGAACTACAATGGTGCAGCGAAGAGCAGTTAGCGGTCTTTGCGGTCATTGGTTGTGGGGGCGGAGAGTCCCAACGCGCCTTGCCGTGTACCCCCGCACTAACCCGCGGCCGCAGAGAAGCTTTGCAACGGAGACAACAACTCTAAGTGGGTAGGCACACAGCAGCACTCTGTGCGCAGAATCAAACGTAGAGAGAGAGAGGGGGGAGGCTTCGACACGAGATCACGACTCCGTTGTTCTGTTTGTCCGCGAGGCAGGCCAACGCCAACGGCACCGAAGCAGGAGCGGCGCCGACACAAGCACCGGAACCGGAACCGGCGGCGGCGGCGGCGGCGGCGGCTGCTGCTGCAACGGGAGCAGCTCCCGCCGAAGGGGGCGAGAAGAAGCTGTCCAAGGTACGCACCGTTTGCCGTAGAGTGCTAGGCCTCCCCCAGCTAACCTCCTATGCTGTAATAGACTTATCGGGACTGTCGCCACCGACGCCGACCTTACCAGTGTACCCGCAGCGCTCACCTAAAGCGGAAGCCCTAGCATAACTTACAACGACTTTGGTTTGGACAATGCCGAAGGCTGCAATTTGTTGTCATTTATGGTGGTAGACGTGTCCATCGTGTGCAACCGATGACCCTACTGGGCGAGAACGACTCGGGGAGACTGGAGCATTAGCCTTAGCAGGGCCTCTATAGTACTCCAGTATGTAACCATGTTGGATACAGTATACAATCGGGGAAGTTGTGTTAGGGTTTGGGTTAGGGTTAGAGATAGAGCCTGCGTGCCCCCCTCCCTTTTCTTTTTCCTCATAGCTTAATTTCTCGCGAAGGCGGTCCGGCCGGAGCGAGTGTCGCAGCATGTGTGGCATTAATTTGTGTGTGCCCATTCGCTGCCACTGCTGTGTTGTTGTTCCTCGCATATACGCATTCGTACTTGAAGAACACGGCAGAGAAGCCGACCCTAAGACGTTGGACGCCCTAACTTGTGTTGCGTTGGACGTGTGACACGGAGACACGGCAAATATCCCAACGAGTAACAAGCCTACCCCCCCCCCCCCCNACGTTGTAAAACAAGCCCCCTCCCCGGTGTTTGCCATCGGGGTTGGATTTTCGTCGCTTGGCAACGACGTTGTAAAACGAGCGCCCCTCCCGGTGTTTTCAATCGGGGTTGGATTTTCGTCGCTTGGCAACGACGTTGTAAAACGAGCCCCCCCCCCGGTTTTGAAGAGCGTAATCGTACCGCCGCTAGAGTACGCCGGAGAAGTATGGGAAGGACATAAGAAGGTAGTGAAAGAACTCGAGGCGGCG
>CACKRE030003270.1:111373-122745 GCA_902602495.3 Ectocarpus sp. CCAP 1310/34
GGGGGGGGGGGGGGAAACCAAGGAAACGTGTGAGGATGGCCTTGACGTGAAAACAGTGTCTACGAGGATGCCCACCCGGACGGAGCAGATCTGGGGGAGTTCCAAAATACGAAAAATGGCAGGGTGTAGGGGGCCAACACAAGAGAAATAGCGGGGAGTGTGGGGCTGACACAAGGAAAAATAGCATGTTCTTGGGGGTGACTTTGACCTTGAAAACCGGGTCTGCGAGGAAGTCTACCCGCAGGGAGCAAACAAGTCTGGTGGATCCCCAAAACATGAAAAATAGCATTGTGTGTGGGTGCCACGACAAGGAAACAAATAGCGGGTTGTGTGGGGCCGAAACAAGAAACATGGCGTGTTGTGGGGATGGCCTTGACCTTGAAAACGGGGTGGCATGTCCCCAACGTTCGTCGAGGACGATCCCCTCTTGTCTTTTTTTATTGGTCGGCGGGGATGCCGAGATGGCGACAGGAGTCAACTACAAGAGGTAGGCGGGGGCTCAGTTTCAAGGAGGACCCGTGACTGTTTCAGGCGGGGGTGGGGATTGAACAGTGTATTTTTTTGTTCGAGAACAATGGAAGCCCTTTTCTGCGGAGGGTTGTTTTCCGCCTCACTACGCGAGGATCAGACGGCGTGTAGACGAAAGGCCGTGCACGCACGGTTTCGCCCACGCCCGTATCGTTGTGCCGTTTCGTCTTGTGTCCGGGTTGATCGCTTTTCGCTCCTCGACGGCAGCAGAGAGTATTGGTAGTTTACATTAACGTGCGCGGCACTTTTGGTGAGTGTGTAAATTGCTGTGGAGCTTTTAGCAGATATCTCCCACGGATCGCGGCGGTCTTCGTCTAGCCAGCCACCGTCCGTGACCAAAAGTCAGAAATCACGGCGGAAGATGGCGAGACCGTACACACCGAGAAGAGGGATGTGTACCCCTCGGGGGTACGCACGTGGTAGTGCAGATGGTTCCCCGTAACCCCCGAGGATGTGGTGGGAGTACGCACGTGATCGTGCGGGCGGTTCCCTGTAGCCCCCAGAGGATGATGTTGCTCTTCTTCCTTCCTGTGCTCAACAATCAACGAACGAACAGGTGATGATGAGCCTGGAGCTGACCGACGTCCTGCCGTTCAAGACGGTCTACCTCCACGCCATGGTCCGGGACAAGTTCGGCCGCAAGATGAGCAAGACCCTCGGAAACGTCATTGACCCTCTAGAGGTATACAGGACTAAGTTGTAAATTTTCTGACGGCTACGATGACACTCTAGTTGGCAAAGGAGGTCCGCAGGCTGTTGTTGTTGTTGTCGTCATCGTCGTTGCAGTCTCTGTTGCTGTTGACTCGTCTTTGTCGTTGGTGCCGGTGCTGGTGTTGTCATGTTGTTGTTGCTGTTCTTATTCCTGGTGGTGTTGCTGTTCTCAAGCAAGGCGGCTAGGTTATCGTGGCGGTTAGCCTATCTATGAGAGTCCGCGTCCTCCAGACCGTCCAGGGGCATGTTCAGGTCGCGGTGGCGGCATGTATGCTTCACTGTTTTCTGTGCCGTTGTCCTGTGCGCAGCCACTACTGCGCTGTATTTCGGTATTTATTTCGTTGATTTTGATTTTCTTGAAATGAAGAAACACGGCGGTGAGGCTTCGTGCCACTGTTACATCGGCACATCAGCTACGATTAACAAAATCATTTATTACGCTAGGGCGATGAATTGTTTCGACCAATCCGGTGCTGCCTTTTGCTGTGCCACTGTTTCGTCGTATTCTTGCCCAAGATTGCGTGGTTTCACTTGTTTTCCTTGTTTTGTACGTCCCTTTCCCGCCTTTGTTTGGTCTACTTCTCCGAAAGGTGATATACGGTTGCGATCTCGACACTCTTCACGAGAAGCTCGAGGTTGGGAACCTCCCCGCCAAGGAGATGCAAAAGGTGTGCCTGACGAGAGGAAGACGGAGGGAAGCAGATGTTTTCTCTCGGCCATGTTTAGCGGCCACTGTTAGGCTCTCGCGTGACCCTCTGTATGCGCGTTTTTCGTGTCCTGACGGAGCTACTTTTGAACAGATAAAAAAAAAAACCCTAACAGACCAATGAAATCTCATCTATTTGAAAACTTTCAGACCAACAGACCGCCAACACCTGTGTCGGAGCGTGATTTTTTTTGAAAATATTTGCGTGAGGTTTTGGGATGCGCAACAGCAGCAGAGTCGCCATAAAGTGTGTGTGTGTGGTGCGCTGCTGCGCCCAGCTTTACGGGGACCACGACCGTGCGGACCGTCGTCTCGAAATGGCTGACGACGCCGCTGAGGCTCAGGCCCAACCCACTAATTCTTCTCCTGCACCAACTGATGATGCCCGGAGCGAGGACAGCCGTAATGTGATTTTCGCAAAGCGCGTCGGAGCCGGAGTTTCTCGTTGGTTTGTGAGACCAATTTGCTCCCTCATTTCTACGAGCAGACGGTCCTGCTCCTTCTTCTCCAAAGCCAGACGAGCGATCTGCTCCGTCAAGAGCTGGACCCGCCGGCGCTCCTCCTCCAGCTTCTCCGCCGCCGCACGCTTCTCCTCCTCCGCCCTCACCCTGCTCGCGCGTTCGGCTTCCGCCGCAGCGGTTGCCAAGTCTCCCAGCCGCTGCTGCTCCTCCGCAACTTTTTTCGCCTCCTCCGCTGCTTTTTCCGCACTACGTTTGGCTGCCATCGCCTTGTTTTTACTTTCACGCGCTTTGGCCGCGGCTGCGTGCGCGACGTCGCGGCTGCGGCTCAGCGCGGCAACGTCCCCGCGTTGAACGACGCTGTCGTACCGCTGCTGAGACGCCCTCTGTATCAAGTCCTTCCCATTTTCAGCTACCAAAGTCGCCTGCTGCGAGCGATATTTATGTTTTTTCTCCGCTGTGAAAGCCCTTTGTTTTTGGTCCGTTGGTTACCCATCAGTACTCGATCTTGCAAGACGGGCTGTGTGGCGTAGGAGTGGTGGATTGTGGTGCGGTTTGTTGTGCGACCTTCGCAGAAACAGGAGCTGTGGTTTTGTCTGTTGGGGTTTTCGCAATCTCCACGCACGTACGTGGGAGCCGGTGGAAAGCACCGAAAATCACATGTTTTTAGGGTCTTTGGCGCCTTTTTGATGTCAGTTCGCAAAACTGACAGATAAACCCCTGCATATGACCTGTCAGCAGGTCTTCTTCGCGTAGCAAGAGCCAATTCGTATGTGGGTGCGAGTAATACGTATTGCAAGTTTGTCCTTTAATATCAAGTCAAATTGTGATTTGGCGGCGTCAGCAGGTTTGTCGGTTCAACTTTTTTTTGGAAGAATCACTCGCACATACAACCAACAGACCACCCGCACATACACGGTTTTTGGAGGGTCACGCGAGAGCCTAACTGTGTCTTGTTTTAGAAAACATAAAAAAAACACAGAAAGACTACCCGTTCAAGATAAATTCACAGTCGAAGGGGATATTTTGGGAGTCTGTGCAGTGAGTGGAGGGAAACCGGCTGGGTGCTGGGCTTTTTTCGAGTCTGTTTTAAGCCTATACGCTGACGATTACATCAGCGATACCAGCTGGCGCTAAGCACTAAAACGTCTGTATGGGCAACGTAGTTCATTCTACAGTGCATCCCCTGTAGTGCTCTACTGGGTCAACGACAATAACGTCGCGGAGAAGCCCGCCATTGTTGTGTCGTGTGCCATCAAAGGTAACCTTCACAGGGAACACGGCGCAGTGTCTTTTGACAACTTGCTGGTTTAGACTATTTGCTGTTGTGCATACGAAGTTATTTTTTGAACACAGTAAAAGTTCTCGTTTAGTATTGAATGTGTCTTTCTGTCGAAAACCATGCCATAGCTTCACAGAACCGGTTCGTTGCGTCTCTGAAGCCTAGAGCAGTATGGTACGACGCAGCCGTCTCTCTCACTTGTAGGACGCTCGGTGGATGATGTACGGTCTCGCTTTTTGTCCGGCCGCTTTGCGTGATACCCACCCAGATTCCTTGACCGTTGATGGTGCGGAATATTGATTGGCACTTTAAGCCTTACGTTAGCCCGTTTGCTTTCGTGGAAGACGTTTTTTTCCCTGCCTGTCTTAATGCTGCACTTCAACCGAGACGATGCTGGCGTCTGGGCGAAGGTTGGTTGTTCACATGGCATCGTTTTGAGTGCGTGCACTTGCTTGCTTGCCTTGGGTGCTTGACTCCGCGTTTTGCTCACGATCGTTGGAACCGTCCGTCATGAGCAGGCGAAGGAGGGTCAGAAGATGGACTTCCCCAAGGGCATCCCGGAGTGCGGGGCCGACGCTCTCCGCTTCGGCCTCCTCGCCTACACGGTCCAGGTGTTTATGCCGCTGGGGGCTGTCAAAGTGGTGTATTTAGGAAACATACGTACATACTATCACAGAAAGACTACCCGTTGGAGGTAAAACCACAGCAGAAGTCGAAGGAGATAGATTGAAGTCTTTTCAGTGAATGGGGGCAAAAACCTGACGGATACTGGTCTTACTTGTTAGTCGATTTTTAACCTGTACGCTTGAAATTTCGAGCAGTGATGTCAGCTGGTATTTGTCGCCGTCGTCGCAAGTGTTGGTGCAGGTGCTGAAATCGTGTTTTTTGCGAAGACAGCGACGATGTGGTTGCCCCGATCAAGCGCTACACCCTTGATGGTTTCACACATCCCCTCGTACACTCATGTGGTCGAGGGCCTCCTGCCTACTTGTGTTGTGCGATGTCTTCATGTATAACACCGTTTATTAAGTCTTCAGATTTGTATTATTTTCTTTGTTGTTTGTTGCGGTTCGCTGGGCTATTGGAGTAAAATATCCGTCAGTTGTGTGAGCTGCTGAGCCTGGGAAACGTCACAAATGGCAGCCTGGCAGCCGGCGTCGGTGGGCTGATCCTGCATCCTTGCCTGCTTGTGTTTTCATCCTACATCACCCCTTGATGACACTGGTGTGCCCTCATGAGCCCACTCGGGAAGGATCGCTTGTATCTACGATATGCATTTAACCCCTTTGGGTCTAGCTCTTATTTTTTTTCGGCAAAAAAACCATTGGGAGGAGGAGAGAATGCGGGAGAGAGAGACAGAAGTTCTGAGAAGTACAGCAGAAAGAGACGTGTGAAATTCTGTAGACGGCGCAGCTATCTTCACCCATAGGCCATGAGGGCTGCCCGCGACAGGACGGTGGGCACATACAGGGTCATTGAAGGGTTGATGTGCGGTAGCGGTGCGGCCGGTAGGGCAGGTTAGGCTTGAGACCTCGAAAAGATCAGTTGTCAAGCAGCCTAAACTATTCTTTTTTCAGTATATTCAAATGATCAGTGAAAACGATCAGTGAGAGGGCTCGTAGACCCATCGCTGGTTCTTGTATGTACTTCTGTACTTCTCTGTCCCCTCCCCAATATGAGCCCTGTCGGCTCACTACAGCTCCTGTGATCATCCCACAATTCCCACAGGCACGCAGGCACACCACAGCACACACCTACCTTTGCATCAGTGGCTCTTTAGGTTTGGGCGAGGGTATGTGTAGGGCTATGATGTTAGTGTACGTGATACTACAGCACTGTTTGTTGGACTCGTCTATACTGCTGCTACTGTATAGTATAGCTGCTGACACCATGACCGCTGGATCTTGGGAGTGTACGATTTTCAAATTTGGAGGATACGCAGCATTCCACGATCATATCCTGGCCTGGTTGGGCTTGAAGTGCCCCTATTCGCTGTCATCCTGTCTTTTCTTGAGTGGCTTCCTAGATTCGGGCGAGGGCATGTATGTGGAGCTATTGATGTGTGCCTCTGTGAAAGGATATGGCAAGACATTCATGGTGGCATTTGCATTTAGAGCAGTGTACATTTTTCGAATTTGGCCGTTCCAGGGACCTGATATTACCCGCTGGCACTGCTGTGACGTCTTTGCACTGGTCACCGGGTAGCGCGGTCGATGCGAATAATAAGAGTTACCTACCTATTGACTTGCCAACACCTGGCGTGGAGGGATACAGGACAACGACTCCATGGCATGCCACGACACCATCATTTGCAAGTGATCAATCAATGATCAGTCAGGGCGCCTGTAGACCCAAAAGGGTTTAGACTACAATATACAGATTTTTGCATTTTTTTCGTTTTGGGTCATCGAGGTTCGCTGGGCTCTTCGAGTCAAAAGCACATCAGCTGCTGAGCTGCTTGAACTTGGGAAAGGTCACTGACCGCAGCTGGTAGCTGATTCACACCCAACACGTGCTTTACTTTCATCTTGCAGCACGCCTTGATGACTATTCTCTGATGAACCCACTGCGGAGACGCGCCTTGCATTGCCCTTTTTTTTTTTTTTTACTTGGATTTTTGTCGTGCGCCTACGAAGGGCCGAGACGTGAACCTGGACATCTCCCGCGTGGTCGGCTACCGCAACTTCTGTAACAAGCTCTGGAACGCCGTCCGCTTCGCCTTGACGTACCTCACGGACGCCAGCCCGCCGCTAGACCTGGCGTCGGAGCTCATCGCGGTGAGATAAAAGAAGCACCGACCGCTCTCCGCGAGAAAATCGTTTTTTGTTGTTGAGGAAATAGCACAGGGACGGGGTATGCAGACCGTATCCCTAGCCCAAACCCTAGCTCAACTTCTCCGATTGCATTCTTTATCCGTCATGTTTGCTTCAACCCGCCCGATTGCATGCTTCATCCAACATGTTTTGCTTTAAGCGCGAATGACATTCTTTGTCCACCTGTTTTGCTTCAACCCTGCGAATTGCGTGCTTCATCCAACATGTTTGCTTAAACCCTGCAAAGGGTACTGGATAAAAACACGGACGAGCCACGAGAAAGGAAGGTTGTTCTGATTTTGCCCTCCCGCCGGAACATCCCCCCTTTTTTTTTTGTCGGCGTTGGCCATTTTGTATGCAACACCTGCGGCTGTTAACGTGTCGGTTCTCGAGACAGCAGTGGCGTCGGGGCAGATGAGGAAAGTGTGTGCGTATGCATACGACAGGGAAGTTGGCATCTGGTAGTTGGTTGCTTTTTTTCATTTATGCCGCAAGACAACTAGGAAGACGGCTCGTGTGAGTGAGTCCCTATCCCCTTCAATGCCTACTTTCGCGCTCGCGCGCGTGATTTTCTTAGATTTAGCTTTCAACCTCAAGAGGACCTTCGTGTGGTGTATCGACGGCCCGTGTGAGTCCCTCTCTCCCTCAATGACTATTTTCGCGCTCGCGGGTGTGAAAATTGTAGATGTAGCTTTCAACCTCAAGAGGACCTTCGTATGGTGTAAATATCTACCTCTCGATACAACCCATCTAAGGTTTTTCTCATTCTCCGTTCTTGTTTGTGCCATCGCCATGGCTGCTGCGGGAGCGATCGCCCGATGCGTTGCGAGTGGCCGTTTAACCCTCTGTAGCGCTGAGCAAGTGACTGACGACATCCACATGCCCGTGTGTGTGTCGTCGGCGTGCCTGGCTGCCCCCGTCCGTTATGGCCGTCCCGCTCCGTCCCGCTCCGTCCTGTGTCTTTGTAGTCGTTGGATTCGGCGGCGCCAAGGGACCGTTGGATCTTGTCGAGGCTTAACGTGGCCGTCGCAGAGTGCAACCGATGTCTGGAGGAATACAAGTGAGTTGGCGAGCGCGATGGAGAAGATGAGGCACCCGGTGCTGTGCCGTGCTGTGCTGTGCTGTGCTGTGCTGTGCTGTGCTGTGCTGTGCTGTGCTGTGCTGTGCTGTGCTGTGCTGTGCTGTGCTGTGCTGTGCTCTGCTCTGCTCTGCTCTGCTCTACTGCGCTGCGCTGTGCTGAGCGCCTGTTGTCTGTGTGGGATGTGGGGTGGAGATGTTTCGAGATTTTCGGTTCTCGTTGCCGCTTCTTTCGTGGGTGTTTTTTCGGACGCGGTTCGTTTTCTGAATCGCTGGCGCTACACTGCTGTCAATGTTTTTCGAGAGAAGGTCGTGCTATCGGCTGTGTCGGTCTGAATGTTTCGCTTTGGATACGAAGCGGATGGAGAACGGACGCTACGAGAAAGTCATTCGTTGTTTTCCCGCACTAGGTGTGTGCAATGGAGGAGTTCGAGTACAGTGCATATTCCCCCGCTACTCGGCGATGCGACGCATGGGGTGGTTTCGCCCAACCGGCGTTGCCGCGAAGAGTGGATGGTGCCGATGCGTCTGATTGTTTTCGTTTTTTTCCCCAGCACAACGTGTGACACGCCGACAGGTCCGCGTGCTGCGGGTTCTTGCTCACTGTGGGTCCCCGAGTTATTGCTGTTGTTGTGTTGATGTTGAGTTGCCGGGTTTCCAGCTGACGAGGTGGTGACAATTTCGTTACGATTGGTGCGTAACAGCCAACGTCTTTTCTGTTTCAGCATGCACTGTCTCCGGATTTGACGACGCGAGTCTCGTCCGGCTCATTTTGCGTGTCCCTTGTTTCTGCGGCGAAGTGTATTTCTCATCTCCATTATCCGTTGGCGAACGATGTTGCTGTCATCTTGGTGGGTGGTGGTCGTCGTCGTTTTCACCCTTGTCTCTTGTACATACCCCTGTCGATGTCTCCAGGTTTGGCGACGCTACCCAGGTGGCGTACTCGTTCTGGCTGTACGACCTTTGCGACTACTACCTCGAGCTCATCAAGCCCGTCGTCGGCGACACGAGCGAAGGAAACAAAAAGGTGGAGAGAAAGAGAGAGAGAGAGAGAGAGAGAGAGAGAGAGAGAGAGAGAGAGAGAGAGAGAGAGAGAGANAGAGAGAGAACACAATCTAGTCGGCCGCCTTTTGTATAACACCTGCTGTCGTCGGTTTGCTCTTGTAGAAGCCCTCTTGTCTTTCGACTAGACGAGAAACCGCGGGTCAGTGGGTGTGCTCGGCACGGAGAAAGCGACATACTCTATTTTGATGGTTTGTCAGTTTTTGTCGATGATGGGTGTCTTCAAACCTATTGGTTTCTGTCCTCCAAAGTTTAATGGGGATATCCCGTGGGATTTTCGCGTTTTTCTTTTCCTGCTACTTCCTTTGGCTTCCTCCATGTTGATTGGCAGCGATTTCACTGGCGAGTACAAGGCCGTACTCAACATACGCTTTCACGCCCTTGGCTTCCGGTGTTAGGGCGGTGGGGTGTAAAGAAGGAGGCCTGAAACCACCCACAAGCCCGCGCCGGTGGACATCGATGGCGTCACGCTCACGCGGTTTTCAGCTTTGGATAAGCGTGCCTCGGGCTTACTCGACCAGCGTTCAGTCCTACGCGCGTGCGTGTGTGCGCTGTTAGCATGGGTTTGATCGCGCAGTTGATCATATGCCGCCCCCCCCCCCCCCCCCCCCCCCCCCCCCCCCCCCCNTTCCTCCGTTACTCCCCGTCTTCTCTCTGGCCGCGCACGAACGTTCGATCGATTTCGAACTTGCCGTCATGTTTGTCGGGGTTGCGCTGCTACCCGCCTCCAGGCACGCTCCATGGCGCAGTCGTGCCTGTACCTCTGCTTGGACTACGGCCTGAAGCTGATCCACCCCATCATGCCCTTCGTCACTGAGGAGCTGTGGCAGCGGCTCCCGGGGAGGGGGAGCATGGGTGAGAGCAACAACATGGGTGTAGGGTGAAGGATAATTTTTTTTTGTTTCAGTACTACCCGTCTTGCGTTCTTACACAGGCCTCGTAAATGACCGCTTCTGACCGCTTCGATCAGTCATGTCGCCAGTAACCTTGGCCATGGCGTGTGTCGTGTGTGCTGTGCAGCTGTTATCAAACCCCATGGGGTGGGAAACCTTATCGCCAGCTGCTGCTGTTACTGCTGCTGCTGGGCTGTTGATAATGTTTTGTGGTTTTTCTTGTGGTTGTCTTCCGTGCGGTCACCCATGCATTTCGCTCTCCCTCCTGGTCGTCCCTCTACCTGTCCCGGCTTACCCGCCCACCCTAAACCCGGTTGGACCAGACCTTTTCAGGTATATACCCATCCAGCACACGTCACCCCATGACGCGTGTCGCCGCCGCCGCCGCCGCCGCCGCCGCCGTTCTCGCTCCTGTCAGGCCCGGAAGAGGCCCCGTCGATCATGGTGGCACCCTACCCCCAAGCGGACGAGCGCTTCGCCAACCCCGCGGCCGAAAAGAACATGTCGGCGGTCAAGGCGGCCATCCACGCCGGCCGGTCGCTGCGGTCGTCCTACGGGATAGTGCCCTCGGTGCGTGCCTTTGTAGTCTCTCGATTCTCTTGCTGGCGAGTCGCTCGCGTGGTTTGGCGAGAAGCGGCGTGTTGTGCACAAGGCCCTGGATGCAAGCCGTGTACAACTGTAGCCGTAGCTGGAGCGAGAACAGAGATAGGTTTGGAAAACCCGTTGCAAGTTTTTTTGGGATCAGTGGGATTTGCTGGTATCGCTACTTTTGTGAGCTGGTAGGTGTGTGTGTGTGTGTGTTTTGTCTTTGTAGCGTTGTGTACAAGCCGTCTTCGTTGATCGATCTGCATCTCGAGTCGACTAGACGCGAAAGCTCTGCCTGCATGCAACATGGTGCGTCGTGGGTGTCGTTTGCAGCTCTTGTCCTTACGGTGGGCGCTTCTTTTCCCTCCTCGTGCCTGCGTCTGTTCGTGTGTGTGTGTTTCCTTTAGTCTCGTCCAGCGGGGGAATTGTGCTTTGTTTTTTCGTGTTTTGTGTGATTCGTGAGCCCCGCCTCACGTGGGCCAAACCATTTTTTTCCCCATGTCTCCGTGTTTCTTGAGCTCGCCTCACATGTACCAACCGAACTTCTATTTTTTACGGTGTTGCTCTGTGTCCGGGTGCGTCGTGTCCGCCAGGCGAAGGCGGAGTTCTACGTCAAGTCCTCGTCGGAGGAGCGGCATAACGTCATCACCAAGCAGGTTCGTCAACTGACGATAGAATGACACTATCATTAACTTGGAGGTAGGACTTAGACGGTTTACTTTTGACAGCAGTAGCGGCAGTGGCGGCGGCAGAAGCGGCCGCAGCAACGCCACTGTTGTAGGAGTAGCAACAGCAGCAACAACAGCTCATGAGATCCCAAACAGCTGACTGGCTCACTTTTCAATGAGGGCCTGCTAAATTGGAAATACCACAACCCACGCCGCTTACCATTTCCTACCGATTCCACCTTTGTGTTTCTTCAAGCTCGTGCGTGCGTGCGTGTACAATCTAAGCCTATCCCGTCGGTTTGCCGTTTTTTTCTTCTGTTGCATTTTCGTTTGAGCGGTTTCGTTGTCTTGACTCCCTCCCCCCAGTCCGCTGGCCTTGTTCTGATGGGGTCCAGCCGCAAGGAGTGAATTATCGTCTTTGCTCATACATCTGCCCCCCCATCCTTGCCACTGCCTCTTGTCTTTTTGTTTTCCTCGTGATGTTGGCCCCTTGTTTGTTGTTGTTGTTGTTGTTGTTGTTGTTGTTGTTGTTGTTGTTGTTGTTGTTGTTGTTGTTGTTGTTGTTGTTGTTGTTGTTGTTGTTGTTGTT
>CACKRE030003278.1:29018-39624 GCA_902602495.3 Ectocarpus sp. CCAP 1310/34
TCTCTCTCTCTCTCTCTCTCTCTCTCTCTCTCTCTCTTTCTCTCTCTCTTCGAAACACACCTGTGTATAGCACACTCCCGCCATGCTTTTCAGCGACTGTGCAACATCGGGGTGATCCGAACCTAAAACCTCCTCCCTGATCGACAGGGACTTCTGCAGGAGATACTCCGCCTCCTCGAACTCACTCTAGGAAGAGAATGACGGTGCAGCGCAATTCACAGAACGCCAACAGACGCGTGCATTGCGAAATGATTCACTCCTCCGAATCGTCGAATCGGCAACCGACCAGTCGTGCTCCCGACGTTGCCAAATGAGCAGTGGGTTACACTTTGTCACTGATATTGTAGACTGCCTTTGCCAACGGGTCGTCAGTTTTCTCCGACTACCTTAAGCGTTATCGCAACTTCAACGTACGTGACGTGTAGTCATTCCTGGTAACATTCTCCCCGCAGAAATTCCTTCAATCTGCATTTCGCCAAAACTACAGCTTAACGGGGTAGGAGCCTTCTGGAACTGTTCCTCGTGCTCGCTCCCAGCCTGCAACAACTCCTCTGTAGGGAAGCCTAAACGAAACCTATGGCGATACGAGCACCTAACGAAGGCCACACCCGCGGTGGCTCGCCTACCTTCATGTACAGCATGACCGCCCAGTCGTGCAGCGAAACGGCAACGTCAGGATGTCGTGGCCCCCGAGCCCGTATTTTTATTGCCAGGCACTGCTCATAATGACAGTCTGCCTCCTCGAAATTACCCTGCCAGGCAACACAACGCGCACATCTCACAAACTATGCTAGGCCGTGGCGGGATCGAAGCACGACAAAGAGAGGCGCAAAGCCTCAACCACTCGTAGCAAATCTGTAGTCTGAACCGGAACTCAACAAAGTCAAATGGATACTAGTGTAGCACCACACATACTGCGCGAACAATGTTGTCTTCCAAGAACAGTGTACCAATTGTGTTGTGCGCGAATCAAACGAAACAGGTATCAGGACAAGCCAATAAAACAGGGGGGGAAAGTTTTTTCATCCGTCGCCATCGTCTTCTTTTCTCTTGGGGTCCGCTCCACTCACCATTTTGTACATGAGACCTGCTCGGTTGTGGAGTGTCTGAGCCACATGCAAGTGGTCTGGTCCGAGAGCCTTTTGCCGGATTGCCAGGGATCTCCCCAAAAGAGAGTTTGCTTCGTCGGGATGATGACCCTGCGATACGTCAACATGAGAAGCATAGGTGAGATATATGAAATCTGATTCCGAGAGAAGAGTTGAACGCGTTTTAGATCATTGTTGGGTAATCTCTTCCTGCGGAGGTACATGCGGATTTGTGTTTTCGTTCTGCATCTTGAAGGTCATTCTATTGTAGGCGGAGGACAACTGGTTGGTCCTCGACGTTCACTCTCAACCAACACTTTTTGATTGGGTCATGCACCAATTACAGCGCATTCTAAAGGGTGCCGTGAACAACCACCTCTGGGGTTCAATGGTGATGCATATCTTTGTCCACACCGCCAGATCAGGAAACGTCAAGCCGGGGTCAGCTTCTCGCCTGCTTTGTCATCGAGACTCCTAGGTTGCTTAGATCCTTCGCGACAGTCGGATGATCGCGGCCGAGAGTTTTCTCATCGCTGGCGAGGGCGCGACGATACAGGGAACCCGCCTCGTCGTACTCGCCCTTGCTCGCCGGAGCGAAGAAAGGGAGGTCGCGGCGCACAGAGTAGCGAAGCGAATAAATAACAGTCGTGCAGCGTCCCCCATCAACACCCATTCTAGCAGTTCAATATTCACCCACTGCATACCGCGAAGCTAGGATGAGCAGGAACATATCGCCCTTGTTTAGTCCCAAGAACATCTCCCTCGGCCATCGAGCACACGGTTCCCAGGGATAGTCGTAACTCCAAGCGCAGTGAAAACGCGGTAAAGCAGTCCCTTTCCCTCGTGCCTAATGAAACGCACCTCAGCGCAACTTTTCGGGCCACATAACCCCGAGGTACCCTCCGACCCTCTTGCAAGCTACCCCCCTCCCAAACGCAGGCTTGAACCCTATTGTCACATATCTAAGTCCATGGAAACGTGTTGTCACCTGCTGTGTCAGCAGCCAGGCCCAGTTGTTGAGCGCGGCAGTCACTTTTTCGTGGTCCGGCCCGTAAGCCTTCTCAAGCATCGGGAGAGCCCGCCGGTACAGAGAATTTGCCTGCTCGTAGTTGTTCTTCACAACGAAGAGAACAGACCAGCCGTACCGCCGGGATACGGGCGAGCGCACGTGTGAAGGATTCTCGGTCAGCCCATAACGTGGCAGACCCAAGAACAGAGTATAACCACTGCTATCATACATTTGAGTTGGCCAAAAGCTCGAGCACCACCGCAGATATATGCACGATCTTCACCTGGCGTCCTAGTACACCAGCAAGATTGTCGAGTCCTTCAGCAACCTCTGGGTGACTTGGCCCGAGAGCTCCTTCCAAAATCTCCACGGACTTCAGAATTAATTTTTTCGCTTCGGTGTAGTGACCCTTCAGCCGTCATAAAACGCGAAGGGGATAGCGATCTTCAGCGGTGAGCAGCTCAACAACGACGCACCAGCTGGGGCCAGGCGCATACACATGACATTCGTACATTCGTATCCGAGTCCAAGACTGGGAAGCAGAGCAAGCTCGTCACACTCACGTTCCCCGTTCTCCTTTTATTTTATTTTGATCGGTCTCCTCGACGCTCTTTCTCGTTTGGTGCGGTAGCTGGTCTTTCTTTCTATCATTTTGTTTCTCTTCCGAGTGGTTTTTGTACCCTATTTTTTTCTGTTTCTTCGTGGGGTCGTGTATGCCGGGTTTTGAGACCACGGGCTCCCAATCTTTTTTTTTTTAGAGCTAATGTGAGAAACAACAACAACAACAACAAACTCACCTGCTTTTGAAGCAACTTCGCTCGATTGTTGAGTGTCCGTGCAAACGAAGGGTGGCTCTCCCCTAGTGTAGCACTCATGATGGCTTGCGCCCGCTCATAAACACGCCCAGCTTCCGCGAAGTTGTCCTTTTAGCACGCACGGAATCGGAACATGGGCTCTAGGTCGGATCGAGAGAATGGACAAATGTGGGTACAAGCCACCGTCAGGTGATACACGAATATTGAGAAGTCTAAACCATGTACCACGGGTTCTCTTTGTGATCGCTTATGTACACCTCCGTCTGCCTACAACGGGCAACGGGTAACGACTCGATATGCTGGTACGCCTGAAAAACTTCTCGCACACGCTGAAGGCCTCAAAGGCCAACATTTGTGACCACTATGCCGATTTGCTGTCTTAGCAGCCCGCCACGCAATCGGGCCAGTTTCAGAAAGTGCTAGACGTCTTGCTACCTGTTGTTCTTCCAATTGAAACAATACGTTGGGTATCACCTGCTGCTCGTGTACTTCGGCGACGTTGTGGAGAATAGCAGCGAAACTCGGGTGTTTGTTGCTGACACGCATCTCGAATATCTCCAGCGCCTTCTGCAGTATGCCGTCGGCTTCTTCGTACTTTCCCTGTAGGGAAGGGCGAAAACAGGTGTCAGTTCAGCGAGCTTCCCGTACGTTTCCACTGACGTCCTGTACTCAACTAAATTACACTGTAACCTAACCCGAATCCGTAGGCCTGTACTATTGACAGGTCCAGCCTACCTGGATCGAACATACTGCCGCCCAACCCGCGAGGGCTTTCGCCACAGTGGGGTGGTCACACCCGAGGACACTCTCCATCTTCGCCACCGTTTCCCGATACACCTGCTCAGCCTCGTCGTACTTGCCCTGCCAAGAGCAAATGAGCAAACCCGCCAAACCACGGTCAGGAACCGGCACCCAACAAACGTGAAATGGGGACACCTGCGCGTTTGACGCCTGGTGCCCATGGCTCTCCTGCGGTGAAAAACATGGTGTGGACGAGAGAAAATACTAGGGACGGGGTTAGTCACCTGTCGCGCCAAGAACCTCGCCCTGATGTTCTCCGTGCGTACCAGCATCGGGTGTTCGGACCCATGAGCAGCTCGCAAAGCGCCTTGCGCGCAAGCAAGCAAGGCGTCAGCTTCCTCGTACTTACCCTGCATGGGCAGGACACAAAAACATGGAGGAAGAACATATCAGCAACCGATGCCAGTACAACGGCATGATGTGATCCGCCTTGACACGACTACCCCTCGAACAACGACAGGTCTCTTAGCATTCTCTCGGGCAAGGCTGGCTTAATTGTAGCCGTAGAAAATTCCAAAGGCCGTGTGTCTCCTCTCAGCGCAGTTTCAAGCAAAATTCGGGAGTTCGGTGCGCATGCCGCAAATATTTCCTCTCGGATTTTGTAGACGATGCGGGCTAACAATTCAAGTCGGCGAGGGACATGGACAAGACACCAGAACATGCTTCATTAAAAAGCGAAATAACTGCCACACACCTGATTGTCAAGCGCCACCGCGCAGTTGATGTGCGCCACAGCGACGAAGGGATGGTCTGCGCTGAGAACATTTTCGAAAATGTCCACTGCTTTCCGGTGGAGCGCATAGGCTTTCTCGTACTCAGCCTGCGCGTGAACCCAGGTGTGATTTTTTGCAGCCATTAGAGAGCTCCGGCCGCATCAGATTCAACAAGCCCCCCAGAAAGAGACGCAGATCGCCGATCTTGTCCACTCCATTTTCTTCATAGACCAGGCATATCGGTTGATGCCAAAGCAAGCGTGATGGTGAGCCAAACAATATCTGGAACAGACGATAAACCCCCAACTAGTTCAACCTCCCACACTACTACTGAAAGTTTTGCTAAACCGCCCATGGGCACTTCATGGGCGGCCCATGGGCGACCCATGGGCGGCCGATGAAGTGCCCACCGTGGGCACTTCAACCTAGAGCTTCGCCACCGGCATATCAACCTAGAACTTAGCCACCTGCACATCAACCTAGAACTTAGCCTCCAGCGACAACCTAGCACGTATCGTGTGGGCTTGGGGATAGGGTTACGGTCAGCGTTAGGGTTATTAACCGCTATAGTGCCCGTTTCAAAGCAGATACTCTAATTGTTTAGGAATACAATGGTTCTGTTGAAGGGCTCTCATTGGCCGCCTATGGGCTTCCCATGGGTTGCTCATGGGCCGTCCATGGGCTGCCCACGGGCCACCCACGGGCATGCCCATGGGTCACCCATGGGTCGCCCATGGGCAACAAAGCGCCCATGGATGGGTTGTTTGGGAAAACTGTAGAAAGTGTGGGAGACCCACCTCGTTAGTTTCCGTCCAACATACCTGGCTATCAAGCAAGAGCGCCGTACTGATGAGCGATGCCCCCACTTCAGGGTGGCCAGGGCCGAGTGCCTTTTCGCGGATTGCCATCGACTTTGTAAACAACGGCATCGCTTCGTCAAACTTGCCCTGCAAGGGCAGAATACAGGCGCACCGAATGTCAAGGTTTACACACAAAATATCAAGACAGTGCCAGTCCTAGAGGAAGTTTGATGCTTCGGCAGTGCGTGCTGTAGGTCGAACCTCCTGCTCAGCAACTGGACTACATGGGTAGCGTTTATCCCTACCTACCATCAACAACGACAGGCTCTGTTGATAGAATCCATCGCCAGCGAACACCAACTTCAGTATCGCGCCCTCATGCTCATGTGGCCTAAATATAGGCCTACAGGTCAAACTTTGAGAGCAAGCGGAACTGTCGCGGGCGATCTCATCACCTGCTCTGTCAAGAGATCTGCGTAGTCCTGTAGCGATCGTGCCACATTCGGATGATCTTTGCCGAGAATATCCTCCCTGATCTTCAAGGAACGCTGGAGCAGTGGAGCTGCCTTCGAATACTGGCCCTGTGGCGAGAGAGATGCATAAGCGATGCACAGTTCAGCTCTCCCTGGTGCAAGGCCGTCACTGGACAAAAAGCAGGTGCCGCATCAAAGTACCTGCAGCTGTGAAGCGAGTCCGAGATTGGCGCTTGCTTGAGCTTCATTCAGCAACGAGTTCCTCCATTCCTCGCTGTTGGCCTCCGCTCCTTGCATCTGTTCTTCCGCTCCGGCGAGTAGCTTCAGCCGCACACGAACGAGGAGGTGGGAGAAGAGTGCAGGCAACCGGTCACAAGTATTTCGTGCGTGCGACGCCCACATCACTTGAGGTTTGCGTGTTAGGCGATGAAAAGCATCTCTCATCCACTCATATGCGGGAGGTGGGAGCAGCCACGCCGTAGGCGCGCAATACAATTCCTCCCCGAATCCACCCGGTTGTCCTATACCTTTCTGAAGGCCTCCTCTGCCTCGACATATTTTCCCATGTAGAGCTGCAGGGATGGGAGGACGTGCTCGGCTCCCGCCCAATTCACCTCAGCCAGCCTGATCATTTCCTCGAGGGTTTCGCTGGAAAGATCGTCGAACAAGTATCTAGGATCGGTCTCGGTAGTTACTCGTAGCTCCCGCGCCCATTCGTACACCGTGTGTTGGCCATCCTTCAGTTCGAAGAACTCGCGAAGGTGCAACTGGATCTCACAAAGATGACCACAGACAACGGGGTTCACTTTCACATCCCGATAGCCGCTAGGCATCCAGTCGGAGCTGAAGCCGTTCTTCACCCTCAGAACATCTTGCGGCTGCGGGAAGAGGATGTGGCCTTTAGAAACAGAGAGCTGGTGTTCGTGGTGATACCAATCTTACAATAGTTGCAAACCTGTTGGGCCTTCCAGCATCCACGTTGTGATATCGAACACGGGTGTGATGTTCGATGTGATATCGAACATGAATGGGTACGGTGGATATCATCAATCTGCCCGGACTCCGACGCGGGAAACAACCACAAGAGGACCCTAGACCATGCCACACACCAACACGCCAACACGCCAACTGTCGCGTATTGAGCAAGAACAAAAGAACGTCTGCATTCGGAGCGGCCACCCCATTGGGGGTTTCTTGCTTGTCCAACCAGAATCCCCTACTATTGTCAAGGATGTGCGCTTGTATGCATTAGCTGAGCTTGCGAATCGTCTTCATTCCCCTGCCATACATTGAGGCGGGCCATGATGACCGTGTAGGCTCGTTCCAGATCTTCGGGTGTTCCGCAGACAACAGCAGCACGGGCCATGTCGGCAATTTTCCCCACGTTCCCGTTGAATCTTTCCGCCTTGCGCATGACACTATCCGGTGACTTGGTGCCAACAAATCGACCCTCGCAACCATCGCAAGTCGCAACCACGTCCTCAATTAGCTTGTCCAGATGCGGTTGCGCCTCCTGGGCATCCGCAAGGTATTCCTGGAGGCCCAATTTCTTCGGCTGTTCCACGGGCTTCAATCGAGCCGCGGCCATGTTTTTCCTCCGCAGGCCTTCAAGGTTTCCCCCTCGGCTAAGCGTGAAGTACAAGCGGTCATACTCCACTTGGTACTCTTGTACCCGTTGGACTTGGAGATACTTGAGAAGGTTGACCTTGGCATCTCGATCAAGGGACGGTATTTTGCTTCTTATCTCCTTTTCCAGCTCGAGAAGCTCCTGGATATTGCTTGTAGCTGCTGCACTGCTCATCATTGTGCCTGAGTGGAGGAGAGCACGCAGTAGTACTGAAGAAACCTGCCCCTGGAATGTAAAAGGTACGCATATGTTTTCAGCACTCCCGCACCTCCCCTACCCCGGCGCCCCCTCTGCAACTGCAACACCTCCAACAGCAGCACTGCTGTAAAACCAATGGTATTTGTCATACACCATTGTGTAAAACTCACACTGCTGCGAGGGGTTGCGTAGATGGAAACAGCCACCAGCGGCCATGCCCCC
Source organism: Ectocarpus sp. CCAP 1310/34 (assembly GCA_902602495.3). Taxonomy (NCBI): domain Eukaryota; class Phaeophyceae; order Ectocarpales; family Ectocarpaceae; genus Ectocarpus; species Ectocarpus sp. CCAP 1310/34. The sequence continues at coordinate 36,765 of CACKRE030003278.1, forward strand.
GTGTCCCGTGTAACGACCACAGATTTTTTTTTTTTCCGGTCCACTGCTGCACGACAGAAAAAAAAAAAGTAAGCGGCGGGACAAAAAATATCGGCTTACACAGAAGAGCAGCGCGACCGGCGTACATCCACCCAAGGCTAAAGGTTTATAGCAGTAGACTATTCCAATAGCTATCTAGGGAACCAAGATTTGTCGAATTCCGTCCACTGTAGGCTTCAAACTTGTCGGCGCAACCCACAGCCCGTGCCCGAAAAAAACGTGCCGATGGTATCTACGCGGCGCAACCACGCTGCTGTGCACCCGCCAAAGACACCAAGCATGAGAACGCGCCCACCACTGCATCGATCGCCACAAAAATTTGATGGAAGACGGACTGAGCGCCAGACAATAGATTGCATAAGAATTCAACTTGATTGGTGCAGAGGATCGAGAGGTAGGTACGAATGAAATTGAAAACTGGCGTTCGCATACAGGCACCGTGCTTATGCCCTGACACGTTGCCGGCAACACCGAGCATCGATTATGCTAGCTGCTGATCTTGTGGTTGTATAGCACTTAGAATTGTGCTGCAATGCCAACTATAGGTGGAGTACTCTTGAATGGCGTTAGCTAGGTTTGGACTGAAATTGCTGTTGGTGGTGCCCCTGTTGTTGCACCGCGCACGCTTGTGCCTGTTGGAGTCGGGACCCTCACCTAGCAGTGCACAACTCTCCTGATTCCCGAAGAAGAAAATGCAAGAATGGTCGAATAGCGACAGTAGCACGGCACCAACAGTAACAATGAGNGAATAGATTTCATAAGAATTCAACTTGATTGGTGCAGAGGATCGAGAGGTAGGTACGAATGAAGTTGAAAACTGGCGTTCGCATACAGGCACCGTGCTTATGCCCTGACACGTTGCCGGCAACACCGAGCATCGATTATGCTAGCTGCTGATCTTGTGGTTGTATAGCACTTAGAATTGTGCTGCAATGCCAACTATAGGTGGAGTACTCTTGAATGGCGTTAGCTAGGTTTGGACTGAAATTGCTGTTGGTGGTGCCCCTGTTGTTGCACCGCGCACGCTTGTGCCTGTTGGAGTCGGGACCCTCACCTAGCAGTGCACAACTCTCCTGATTCCCGAAGAAGAAAATGCAAGAATGGTCGAATAGCGACAGTAGCACGGCACCAACAGTAACAATGAGTTCGGCCACTGATAACGTCGTGCTTTGGGGTGTCGCATGCAGGCACGGCCGGCATATATATATATGTACACATTGAAGTACTTGTCTCGATGTACATGAGGACGCCCTGAGCATTGGGTGTGGCGAAAACGCCGGAAATACTTACACACGAACACCGCACACAATACCAGGCCAGCGCACACAGTACCCCAACAATAGGTTTCCGGCAGTCTGCCGGAAAGACGCGGAGAACAAAATACCACACCAATAAACAACGGACACCCGGTTTGGGCGAAGAATAATACCCCCCCCCGGTCCACCTCCCTGCGCAACTACGTGCGCAACTATTAGGAACGAAAATTCGCCGAGGGCGGAAACGCGCGCCCTAGCCGGCTTTTCAGTATTAGGCTGAAGTTCGTCCGTCTGATATCTCGTACCCCGGGTCGTCGTATTTCGTGGATGGATGTATCCAACGGAAGTCAAGCACGGACGGACCTGTTCAACCATCAACAAAGACGCGCGAAGTATGTCGTTGAAACATGGAGTAAGCATAAATCAGACCACACGATCTTTCGTTACGACGTGGAGATCTGACGTGCAATAATGGCGGGCACGACATCCCCAACCCCAATCCCAAGGAACGATGTATAGCGATGAAGGGAGGATGAGGCCCCTCCCCCTGGCCAACTCCGACCCTTGGGTCAATATCACAGTTGTCCAGGGGATTGGCGGCGCACTCGGCGTCTTGGCTCAGAAGGTCCTTGTCCTCTACGAACCTCGCGTGGTAATCTTCTCGGTGCTGAATTTGCGACGTCGTCGCCCACAAACCGTGCTCCGCTACAAAGTTGATCACATCGCGACACGTACCCTTAGACTTTGCCCACTGAGCCCCTTTGATGTCGTGCGAACCCATGTACCGACCACGCAAAATTGCCTTCACTACCACCGTGCACATCACCAGAAGCCTACGATGCGTGGATCGCCTGTCGCGGTTGAGGCTGTCGATATGCCTGACCTGTTCCTCGGTTCGTGGCCCTACCGACACCGTCACTGCTGGTTGCCTGACCTCGTTCTTCTTTTGTCCATCACCGTTCTCGCCCTCCAAGTCGCCCGAGGTGGTAGGATGCCGTCCGTCTCGCCCTTCGGTCTGCCATACCCAGGGCTCTCCAGGATGTTCGGTCTCTGATGCGATGATCTCGCGATACAGTGCCATGTCCGTCATGCTTTGGTACAACCCAACCAAGGACGGCGGAAACGTGGATAGTAGAGTCTCTCTGGGTGGCTTCACTTTCATGTCCAACTCATCGGCGTAGCGATACTTCTCGCGTGTGCCGGTGGTGTTCTTCAGGGCAGGGTCACTCTCCACGTCGGCTCGAACAATTCTACCAGCTGCCCGCACGACGGACATCCGTGCGTCTGCGTCCTCCGTGTCCTTCTCGACTTCCTTCAGAATCGACTCGAGAGACCTACCCTTGTCAGCTAGCTGGTTGGATGGTGGCTGTGCGGGTGCACTACGTCGAGCACGCAGCATTAAGTCAACGAGATGCTTGTCCCCAAGGGTGTTTGGGAAGAGGAAGAGTTCCCGCTCGCGTGCGTCTCCTTGCGCTCCGTCGGCTCGGACCAATCGTGATTTGCTCCCGGGGTCTGCGTCCATCCCGGTAAACAAGTTCAGGACGAGTTGTCGTGCGTACTTCCTC
>CACKRE030003278.1:48659-61546 GCA_902602495.3 Ectocarpus sp. CCAP 1310/34
GGGGAGGGGGCGTCGCAATTACCCTGTTGAATACAACCTTTGACCACGTTCAAACACACCAAAAATCTAGAGTGAACCTCACGTACCAATATTATTCTGAGCTTCGCATGGCACCGCACTACAAGTACTGTATCAGGACCCCCACCGCAATTCATGCGGGGGCTGGGTCCTTGTGCTGCAGTTAATATTTAGATTTAGCGGTGGCCTCATCTGCATGTCGACATACCTCGATTTCGAAGTTATGCCTCTGCACGATCTCTTGGACATGCGCTCGCTGGGCCTGGAAACAACGGAGGGATTGCAAGGGATACAAAAGGGACGGTACACGACATGTGTTTTCAACGGAATAAACACACAGTAAGGCGAACACAGAGTAGCTGAATGACGGGTTTGGAGCGCGCAGACTCTCGCGGTCCTCTTCTGGGTGCGGTGACAACAAAAATTAGAACTGGTTCGTGTCATGTACTGATTTACTGATGTACTGAATGCCGGACGACGGCAGCCGCAGCACCAAACAAGACGTTAGCCCCACAGGACGTTTTTGCGATCAATTCGAAGACCTCAATTAGCGTCCACACAAACTACTAACTGTACCACACTACAGGGGAACTAAGCACCGCGGGAGAATTCAGAGGTGCTGCTGCTGGGGGATAAAAAAATCAACTGTTCCTCCGCGAAGTCCTAAAACATTTTCTGCGCCAACCGATGACTTCAGTGCGTGTGTGTAGGGTGTAGGGTAGGGGGGCAGGGGGTGCATGACCAGGCTCAATCAAAACGTACAAGACGACACAGGTGTGCAAGAAAGAAAATATCCCCGCATCAACAACTGAAGGGCGGGTCAGCGCGACTCTCCAATCCTTGATCAGCCCTCGAGTAGTGCCTCAATGTGGTCCAACAACCGCCCTGCCGTGTATGGTACAACAGGACAGCACACGCTTGCCGGTTATTTTCCCCAGACCAACAAACACAAAGTGGTGAGATGAAAGCCTTTCGCTTCGCTTACCTCCAGGTCTGCCTCCAAGTCCGCCTTCTCCGCCAAAAACGCCTCCCTCCTCGCTGAGTGAACGCCCTCCGCCTCCCGGAACAAGCTCGCCGCCTCGTTCAAGAGGTCCTCCTTTTCCTGCAGCAACTGCCGAAGCTCGTTCGACACTTTCTCCCTGTCGCGAAGCAACCGATACCGGAGGTGAAAAGCACTTCCGTAAAGTGATTTTGACAGGCTCTGGGCAGGCTTTTGTTCTTGACTTGAGAAAATATTCTCAACTGCTGATGGTGTCACATCTTGCCGACGGAAGCGAGTACAAAAGCACTATCGCAGGCTCAACTTCCGTTTACAGATACGGACCTACCGTGCGTTTTCAAAACTTGCTTTCTTACACTGTCAAAAGACGCCAGATAGGAGTGCGTTGGAGGTGATGTACTTCTACTACGTAACGGAATACTTGGCACGATAAATTTGTTCCTTCCTAGTCTGCGTCGTTTGAAATACTGAGACTGTCCACCTCCCAATACATGCGGTGGTTTGGCACGTGACGCAAGTCGCACACAACCCTTCGCCTTGCACCACCACAATATTTCCGTTGTACAATAATAATTCTTGTGCCGCGCCCCCCCTATAGGGAGTCAGACGACCAGTGTAGCAGCATATTTGCGAATATTTGTTCACTGATGAGACGGATGGAGCAGCCCATTCTTACGAAAAGCAACATAGATATCATACAAAAAGCAAAGCGAACGCGGATGCACACACATCGCAGTCTCCCCCAGTGCCCCTTTCCCCAAACCAACCACGGGACCCCAGATCATGATGACCTCTACAACAACCGTTTTCCGTTCATAGCCGTACTGCGACTTATGTATTTTCAAGGGTCAGACAGGTATTGATAGCAAGGTCCACGCTAACAATAAAGGCAAAAACACACCTTCGCTTGACCTCGGCCTTCTCCTCCTCTACCTCGGCCTGCAGCTCATGATTCCGCTTCGTCAAGAGCCGGATGGCGTTCGCAGTCTCCTCGTCTTGAGGAGGACGTGCCGCCTCTTTCGCCGCCGCCTCCGTCGCCTCCGTCGCCCCTGCCGCTACCGTGATGGGGGATCCCTCCTCCCCCCCCGCCTCGACACCACCTGCCGGGGAAGGAGGGGGGCGGGGGGGCTCCCCACCTCCGTTCTTGTACGTCCGCAGCTGCTTCTCGAGGGCGGCGATGTACGTCTGCCGCGGTGAGCAGAGAGGGGGGTGTGTTGCTGCTGATGTCGTTTCGTGTCGTCGGTGTTGACCCACGGCAATCACGAGGGAGTTCTGGACTCTACAGGACCCGGTTTCCCTACTGTCGTGGTGGAACAACGAGGCACGCAGATTTTCGCGGCCTCTCCCCAAAACACGAAACAAGCCGATACTTGTAGGAAAAGCGCACGAAAATTCATAGGTTGCTAAGAAAAGAAAACGTGCAGGTGATGGGCAAGGCGGGTACATGGTACAAAACACAATCGGTACTCAACACGGGACACATATCCAAAACACGGCAAAACCCTCGTCATGCCCGGCGTTGAGAAAGTGTGGTCGAGTGTGTGCTCGAGGAGAGAACGGAAGCTACGCAAACAAAGAAACAAGCGCGCACGCCTTGTGTAGCAGATCATGGCAAGCCAATCAGTGTATACAGTCTACCTATCTGCATAGCTGCTGGTGTACACAAGCGTAAGAAACTCTGAACGAATATGCAACACCCTCGCTCTCAGCCTGCGGTTCACCGTCTCAACAGCGCTTACAGAAAAGCAACCACAATCGTGCCCCCATCTCCAGGGAGTCAAGGCACCTGCTGCATATCGAAGGCCGACTCCGCTTTCGCCAGCAGCGCTCCCAGCTCCTCCACGCTCCGGGTCTCGTTAACGACAGCCTTGTTCTGGATCCGCTTGGCTGGACAACGCAGAGGTTCCACATCATCGGCAAAACCAACAAGGCCAAGATTCGACGATGAGTGAAACGAGAAGCCAGTGGTTCGACACCAACCAAAAGCAAATGCAATCGAAGACCCCAGACTGCCTCCACAAAACCACCTCGGCCTTGCTGAATGGAACACTGCTGCTGGATGGCGAGAGAACAAGAAGGCGGACAGATTCGACATCAACAAGAGCGACGACGCTCGACCCCCCAAACCACACCATCAAGTCATCACTTGTATCAACAATCCGAACGCATTTCAACACAACATCGTGATCTACAACAGCAGTACCCGCACCGCCATCAAAACAACAGCAAAAACAGCATCACCCACCAAAGCAGCAGCAAACACATCAGCAGCACCAACAACAACAACGTCATCAACACCGCCGTCACCACCATCAATAATGTCACCATCACCCACAACAGCAGCAGCAGCAGCAGCGTGATCGACGGACCCACCTCGGCTACCGAAGCGCAGCGTGGACAGCGTCTCGGCCTCATTGAAGCTGCTGGGGCTGCAGTTGACGATCAGGCAAGTCTTACTGTTTCCTCCCAAGGAGTTCTTCAAAACAGGAGAGACGGGTAGCAGAGAGTGGCGGCAGGTGAAGGTGGCGTGGCCCGAACTGATGTAGGACATGTGCATGTGAGGGGGGTCTCAATGACACCGTGAAGTAAGGTGTGGTGGTGCGAACTTATCTACGGCATGTGACGGTACCATAATGACGCCGTGGACTTGGATATCTAACGCTGCTACTTAGAGTGTGCTTCTTGTTCGTGCCAGGGCGACCGATGCCCGTTGGATGACAGGGATACCGAAGGATATTCCACGGGATGCACGACCATTGGTGTCGAAGCACCGGGTGAGCGAAGACATTAGAATGGCGTATGATATGTCACGACGCCCACAAACCCAGCCGACCACACTGCCAAGCCGTCACACCGAGACCAAAAACACGCGACAAGCACCAAAGGGGGCAACTGGCGTAACGAGGTTGAGTCAAGTCACCCAGGGTAAAGCCCGACTTTATGATACTTGCGCGACGCGTCATGCCACACGAACATCATGAGAACTTTCACCATCAAATAGGAAATGCAACATACAGGGGCATATGAGTTGTGCACTCCTTGTAAAGTATCCCACCCCCATTTTCCCTCGTCGTGATACTTGCGCTGGACTAGTCCTTCTCACACAAACTGGCACCGGCAGTAACAATGACTACGGCCACGTCCACCGACACCATGACCACTGCCATCGCGCAAAAAAACATGAGAGGAAGTGGCATTGCATCATACCGGCAGGAGGTATCGTATGACATGTCACTTCATCACATCACACCCGCAGGAGGTACATCAATACATCATCACATCGTACCTGCAACACCCTGGTGAGCTTCGAGTCCCGGTAGGGCACGTGCGGCTTCTTCTCGTCCGTGAGTGCGTTGATCACCTGGCCCAGCGCCGAGAGCGACTTGTTTATCGTCTTGGCCTCGTTCAGCACCTGCAGCCAGGCAAGCGTAGAAACGAAAACGGACACACGGGGTCATGGGTATATTGTGAAGCTCGTGCAAGCCTTCAAATATGGAACGGACGTGAAAGAGAAAGGAACGGCTAAGAGTGTGTCTACTACTGCTATCGCAGCCGATAGATTTTCGACGTCCTCACGACGGGGAATGTGGAAGGAGCCTTTTTGTTCATCTCTGGCTCGTTGCGGCCACGTCAAAAAATGTAAAGAGGGTTTGGTATAGATACATCAAGCGGAAAACACCCCTTTGCGCCAGACTGGAGCCCGAAGGCGAGGTTGTGCTCGCAAGCTTCAATGAAAATCTTGTACAGATTCTAACGTCCAGGCGCTATTGTGACGCAGATAGATGGATTCACCTGGCCCGTGGCGTGGGTCTTCTTGACCATCTCCGAGCCTGCGAGGTCCACCAGGAAGAGCATTCCCGTCTTGGTGCTGCTGTCGTTCACGTCTCTCTACGCATCAGTCAAGAGGACGACGACGACAGCACCAGGGGAATCGACGACGACGACACAAATCGGCACATCAGATTGACGTCGCTTGGAACGCTGTGCGGGGCGAGGGGATTGTCAGGCCGCAGAAGTTAAAAAAAAACCGAGAGTTTGCTGTGGCTCTCATGTCACTTGAGCGCAATGCAATACAATAGTCTCCACTGACCGAGCACAACGACGACGCTTCGCCACCTCCGACATCAACACTAACAAGAACATTACGACAAGAATGTCACAACAAGGACAAGGACAAGGACAAGAACGAGAACGAGAACGAGAACAACAAGAGCACCATCACCCACACGAACAACAACAACAACAACAACACGTTGCAATACACACCTGTTGTACGGAGATGATAAAGACGCTGTGAGAGCGACTGGAGCCCTGGTTCATGCCCGTGGCGGCCGTAACTCGGTTCTTCGCGCCGGCCGACATCACCGCGATCAGCTATTTGTTTTGTTGTCGAAAATCGTTGGAGCAAGGATTTGTTTAGCACGCGTACGCTTTCCATAATGAAATTCATCGCTGTGACACCTTCGAAAAAAAAAAAAGAGACGCAAACAAGAAGCGAGGAAGGCGAACACGTGCAAAACCTTGCTCTAGCCTTGCCGTTGATGTCTTGACATTAAAACCCTTCCGGCCTTGCCCAGTACCTCTCACATGTGCACGGTCCAACTGGCGCGGACTCCTTCTGTGGTAACAGGCTTACTTGCACGAAATTTCAATGGCGCATCTGGAATGGAGGAGTTTAGCCACAACATCAACACACCTACAAATATTGCGCGTCAGTGGGGCGCCTGCCCAGTAGACTACTCTCGGTTCTTAACGCCCTACAACAACCTGTGTGGTCAGTCCAACAAACAAAAAGCACGTCAACACGGCGGCGTTTGCCCTTTCGACAAGTGCACAACAGCAACACGCCCATTGGTCGGTACTGTCACCTTTCGGCTGCACAATAGCTCTGGTTTTCCCTCGTCAAAGATTTCCCGCCCTACGCTTCCGTCAAAAAATCGCCAAGCATCCCACCCACTTATTACAATCATTTCTTAACTCCCGCCACCATTGACTCCTCTTGCCGTGTGTGTCCGCCGCTCAGCAGTATATTAGCGCTTCGGTTCTTCGCCACATACCGCTCGCCATCACAGCGATCGGCCGTCGACCTCAAGCCTTACAGCATCATGACGTCGGTGGTGCTGGTGTCCCGATTAATCTCGCCTTATACTTCACCAAGTAATAATCTCAGTACAACAATATTCTCACCTCGTCAGCGCTTGTGACGTACTCCTCGGTGGCCCCCGCCACGTAAACGCCTCGTTGCTTGTCTTCTCGCACCGGAAGGTTCATCTGGGAGACGATAAGTTCATCGATAACAACACACATCCCACCAAGAACACAAAAGGGTAAGCAGGGCAGCCGTGTGTGCCATCGATCCTAGTGCAGTGCCGGGCCGTGGCCCGGATCGTCCAAACATCTTGTGTACGGGACACTTGTCCATGAAGCAACCCTGGCTGCCAAGTACTGCCTAGGTGTCCGACGGTGGAGAAATCACTGCAACCGCTGGAACTCCCGACATGCATTTGGTCGTTGTGTCATCAAGCGTCGGGGGATCATGATGTCTGTGGAGGGTCTGCAATGCTTTCCCGCCTCCAAACATGAGCGGGAAACACCGACAACGACGACGGTGGCAACGAGCAGCAGGGACATGAGCGTTACCAATGACACCAACTATCCTGGAGGCAACGCACAGCTACCATCCAAAGTATCATGCCAAAGGTGACGAACACAAGTATCTCGATACCAGTGAATGCTTGCACCAGACCCAAACGCACCTTGGTGTGGTAGGAATCGAGCAGATCTCGAATCTTCTCCATGTAGATCTCGATGTAAGAAACCTGATGTTGGTATTACAACAGAATGGGTGTGTGGGGTGAGAAATCATATCCCACAAAAACATCCCGCGTGAAAACATTTTTGGCACTTGAAAGTACTGTCAGGGGGGGCATCTTGGGTGACCCGATACATATCCGCCGTTGAGTTGAGAGTACTGCTGCTACATATTGGCATCGATTGGCATCAATTGGCATCGGCATCCTCATGACCTGCCAAAATACTGTCTGCTTCAAGAGGATTTCTTACGGCGAAATTATCTTCCAAGCCCGGAAATATGTGTCGGTTTCAAGCCGAACCGTTACTAGATGGCCCGACAGGCGGCGAGAACCAAAGTGAAAGCTACGTGTGCCGCCGACATGCTTCGACGGCAATCTCCGGACAACACTAACTGACGGTTACACGATGAACTGATAGCATATTGCGACCAAGGCAAACAAAAAACGCCGCTCACCTTGATGACGAACTCCACGCTATCCGGTGCCTCCGCCACCGCGAAGAAGATCTCCCTGACCGTGCGAGGGATCACTCCCGCCAACTCCGCGTCGTGGATGGAAGGGCCTTCCATCGTGTGAGTCTTTCCACTCGACGTCTGCAGTACATCAGGCGAAGGAAATCACAACGAGGAGAAACACAGCCGTGGTCCTTCAGAGGAAAGGTTAAGGTTTTGAGCTCCCTTTCGAGGTTCCCGACAGGTTCCAAGTGCGCTTCTGCTCTGTATTCTTTTCAAGTGATGGACGTTTTACGCTTTGTTTGGAGTTCTGAGTCCCAGGCGCTTTCGACCCATGCTCATTGGCAAGCGGTGCCGCACGTTGTTGGCTGGCCCGTAGCCCAAGTTTTCGGGCAAGGCACAAGCACTTGTGTGCATGCGACGGGTGACGTCACGCCTGCAAGACTGATCCAAGAGCGAGGAACAGATTTGCAACACCACAGGCCCACACCTCGGCCCATTCCATTCCAAGAACTTCACGAGCGCTTATGAATAGAGTCCAGACACGGCATCGCCGTCCTATTTTTTTTCTTCGACTTTCGACTGAGAATACTTCAACACCCCTTTCGACTACTGCTGTGGCTACATCTGGAACGGGCAGTCTTTTCTGTGTTTGTATTGTACTTTCTGGAACAGACTGCCGTGTGTAGCGAGTGGCCCGAAAATATCACTTGAGATGACCCAGCCAGCGCTCCGGCAAACCGAGAAGAGGGTAGAGCAATCATCCCCCTACAGACGTTGAAGATAGAGTGCCATTTTGAGGAACAGCCAGACTACTGCTGGTCCGATGCTTTCTCCACGCACTCCCATGCAACTTCGGCCCCACCCCCATTCCGAAATACCCTTCATCTGACTCGCTCTTTTACCTGACCGTACGCGAAGATCGTCCCATTGTAACCGTCGAAAAGGTCTGAAGGGTAAGCGCGGGTGAACCCCGTCCAAACGAAGCAGTCCGGCCATATCCGTTTTCCAATTCGTTGCGACATCGTTTTGTCATGAAACCGGCCCCCGACCCGCGCCCCATGGCCACCGTCCGATGGATGTGAAACAAAATGCAGCAGATTCAGTTGCAGCAGCAGGAGAAGCAGCAGCAGCAGCAGCAGCAGCAGCAGCAGCAGCAGCGTTTTGCAGGTGCAACGAAGGTCATCATAGGCGGTAGCAGCAGCTGAAGCAGCAAACAGCAACAGCCGTGGTGAAAGCAACCCAACGCAAACTAATACCAGAAACATCACCTATAAACAACAGCAGCATCGGCAGCAGAAGCAGTAGCACATAGGTAGCCCTATGGAAACTAAACGAAAAACAGGGTACTATTGTACCCGTGGTGACAACGACAGAGAGGGTAGAGCGACGCACCGCTGACGAGAGGCTTAGCAACGTAGTCGAAGACCTGTTGCTGTGTCGCTGAAGGGTCGAAAACACGGTCGTACGTCTTCTTGGAGTCTTTGAGTTCGATCGTCTCCTGCTCTCCGAACAACACACGAGAGAGAGAGAACCAAGAAAGGGGGAGCATACGCACACGAACACAGGGAAGACAAGAGAGACAGACAGAGACAGACAGACAGACAGACAGACAGACAGCGGTAGAGATAGAGGGAGAGCAAAAATATGGGGAGTGGGTGGGAGTAAGGAGGAGAATGAGGACGGAGAGGGGGGCCGAAGTAGACAAATGGTGCAAGCAAATAAGCTGCGACTCCATAAAACACGTACACTGCACTCCACAGATCCCAGGCCATTCAGTACCTGACACTTCAGCGGTTTGGATCTACCATTGATTGCGAAACAACAAAGTTGCGCTCATATGCTCAATGGATTTGAATTCAATCATAATATGTGGCAACTTTTTTGGAGGCAGGTTCATGGATGGTCATTTCTTGAGTCTTCCTGGCGCCGCGCTGCACCGCTGCAGCCCAAACGCGAACTACTGGAGTTTAGCGTTTAGTTGTGTCTCTGTGGGCCAACTTTTGCACCCTACTTTCAATCGCTGCTGTGCCGGTCCCTCATGCCACCAGAGATTATCTCCTTCTACGGTCCTTCATCTCTAGCGCGGTGGAGTATGAGCTGCATTGGGCTCTCGATCGAAGCGACACATTGGCGCGAAAGTTGTCTCCCGAGTGCTAAAAAAGTCGCGTCCAAAAACAGCTGGACACAAACCCCTTCAACTCAGTGTGATGGCGAGCCGATTGATTGGGACAAGCAAGAGGCCATGACCCCGCCGGGCTCAGTGAACTGGGCAGGGGCTGAACGAAGTACTACTCCCGTTGACACCAACGGCGTGAACGACTGCTGTCGTGTAGCTTCATTTAGAAAATTACTTCAAGGAGTATCAAAGTGAGACTGCCCGTTCAACAACAACAAAAAAACGTTCGAAGACGTGTGTTGAAGTCTTCACAGCAGCCAGGCGCACGTGCCTGCTGAATGATACTGCTGGAGCTATTGTTGATGAAGCATGCAGGCACCTACATATATGTTCCGGCGTCAAGCACCATATCACGCCCTTCGTTTGTCTGTCGATGGCTACTGCTGATCCTTCAACCTCCGAGTTCACACGCTCTCTTCAGGCTGGTGAGCACAGCGGTAGCTCTCAACTCTCACCATGTCAAGTACAACACCGCACGACGTGAAGCAATACATAGCAACGCGTGTAGGTATGAGATCCCGCTCCTTGATGCCATGTGTTCACATTTCGCAATACACTATCAAGTGCCACACCCTCATCTTACAAGCGCGAGACGAAAAGGAGTGTGGTAATTGTCGAACCCGCCCCCGCGGTTTCCTACTCTTGTTAATGTCGACGCAGGGTTCAAAGCAGCACACGGGGTAATCACAAGACTCACGCGGCAATTTGTGAGCCTCTGGACATTTGCATACCGCCAGCGGACCCCTGTGCCTCAGTGTACTTTCCCTCTAGTCCACCCCTTGTTCATCTGAAGATAGACCTTCGCCTTGCCGCTACTGCTGTGTACCAAAAAAGAAAAATGGGCCATATTCTAGCTCTCCTGTTTCGGCTGTTACGCTGTTATGGATACTGGATAGTCTACATACATGCATACGCATACGCCAGGCGGTTTCATGTTGGGGAGGGGCGTGCGTTAAAATATACGACTCCTCAATCAGCACACCCAGTGCAACGACGAGGCTTCAAGAGTTGCGGCGTGCAGTGTGGACACCATTAATCATCAGCAGCAGCGGGAAAACAAACGTTTTGAAACGTCACGACGGGCGCCATCGGCTACTGGCAGCAGCCCAGAGTATCACATGATGTAGAGATAAAACCGCCATCAATGATAAAACGATGGCCCACCAACATCGCACCTCGCTGGGAAATGTGACGCACACCGTACCGCCGGCTTCGATCTCCTTCTTGTTCTGCGGCCGCACTCGAACCACCACGCGAACGGCGCTGTTGGCTCTGTCTCCCCCGCCCCCTCCTCCTCCTCCTCCTCCTCCTCCCGCGAACCCGCCAGCCCCGATGCCATTGGGCGTCTTTCGCTCGCTGTCGGTAACGGCGCTCGACTCGGAGCCTGCTACGGAGGCAACAGGCGACCTTCGCCCCGACGGCGTGCGTGCTCTCGTTGGTGTGGGCTGCGTCGCCATTTTGTGTGATCAGTGCCAGCCGCTGGTGGGGATGATGGTCAATCAGCGTGTAACAACCAGCCTCTCTGTTCTTTTTCAAAAGAGAGACGTGCTGCGGGGGAGTGCGGTGTGTTGTGACGTGTGACGGGTGTTGCGGGTAATACCCCCGTCCCGATCAGATGAGACGATCCTTCGAGGACGATCTCACCACCCGACCGCACACAACTCTCCGCACACACACCCTCCCGGCTGACCACACGCAACGGACGACTCTGTCTGCCAAACGAAGCCTCTGCTGCTGGGCCATGTACGTTGCTTTTCATCTTCCAGAGGGGGCTCCGCTGATGAGGCGAACCACACGTCGGGGTGCGGCAAAAAAAAAAGTTCCGATCTCGGACAATTTGTACCTTGGATCCGCGCGTTCTGCCTGGATGTCATCGTCTCCGTCGTCATTGTGGTTGTTGGTGGTGATCTTGTCGTTGCTTCTACACGATAAAAATACACGTTGGCGACGATCCCGTAACGAGTGCTGGGCTGATCACATGCCCCGCACGCAACTTCATCATATAGTGTTGGAAGAACCAAAAAATTCAAATCCATCCGTTGTGTGCCGGGCGCCTTGGTGTCGTTGGTTCTACTCTCAATTACTGCCCATGTGTTTTGAACTCGTCACGTCCCGCCCATGCTCTGCTGTGCCGATGAGGACCGAAGGATCTCTTGCAGATGGAATACTGCAGAACGACATACATCCTGACATGCTATTTTCAGTACAAGGTTGATGGCGCGTGAGCCTCGTCGAATCGTGCGGATGACGATGATGACGGTTCTCCCATGCATGTGGGGGGGCAAAACCGGTTATTCTTCTCTCAAAGCAAGAGGTTTCTCTCGAAGTACCTTGCCCTAGGATCGCTCTTTGTATCCTCTGTGGGGAAACCAACATCTAGCATTGGGCGGGGGCATCTTTCTCGTGTCCGAAGCACGTTAAACTTGCACTGTTTTTTTGCCCTCAAGTCCTCGAAACTGCTTGTACGACGAATTGACTATATTCACGTCGAAGGTATGGACGTGGTGGACCTTGCTTGCTGTATGTGGTGCAAGGAACATGTTTGGCCCAAGAGGTGAAAGGCGTGCGCAAGGAACCAACAGATAGATCGACTGCCCGACGAAATTGCAAGATCGCACATGTGTGTCACTGAAAATGGCAGGGACCAGGTGGCATCTTCCTCTAGAGTCTACAACAGTACAGGTGCAGTCCATTTCTTTTTGTCCACCCTAGGTGGACGTTCGGTAGTGCTTCGTGGAACGTTTGTTCGCAACAGTGTGGCTCAGACGTGCAACACCCTCGTTATTCCAACGGCTTACAGCAAGAGTTGACCTGCTGGACGCGGGGAGATCGTTTTCTAGAGACAGTTTCGCTCACAGTGACCAAGGCGTATATCCCACGCCGGCCACGGCAATGTTTCGCGTCGGGCTGCTGCATTAGGCCCCCGGGGGAGGGGAGTTTGACCGGCGAAGGGAAATCGGTGATGGACCCTCAATAACACTGGTCGATGTGGCATCGCAATATCGACTGGCGCTTTCTAGAGGGACTGGTGCTATTCAATGTACAGAGTTTCTTGGCGATTCAGTCTGTGCCCGGCAATTTCACCGGCGCTACACAGGGCCACCGGCGCTATTCCACCGACGCTTTTGACCCCCCCCGCCCCTCCCGGTGTTTGCCATCGGGGTTGGGTTTTCGTCGCTTGGCAACGACGTTGTAAAACAAGCCGCCCCCCCCCGTGTTTGCCATCGGGATTGGGTTTTCTTCGCTTGGCAAAGACGTTGTAAAACAAGCCAATTCACTTCGTGAACTCGGCAACCAGGTTACCGTTTTTTTTTTTTTACCTCCGTTTTTTTTTTTGGCGGTAACCATAATGGTGGTCGAGTAGATCATGTTGTGCGGGGTGGAGAACCCTCGCTCCGCGCAAGGGGGATGATCGCACCACGTTG
>CACKRE030003278.1:67680-83347 GCA_902602495.3 Ectocarpus sp. CCAP 1310/34
GGGGGGGGGGGGGGGGGGGGGGGGGGGGGGGGGGGGGGGGGGGGGGGGGGGGGGGGGGGGGGGGGGGGGGGGGGGGGGGGGGGGGGGGGGGATGCACGGGTGAGCTTCACGCTCTGCTAGGCCGTCAGGCGGCGAGCCTGTGAGCTCTACGGTATCTTAGGCCGTCGGCCCACTCATAGAACCAACGACGGCGAACACGACGCGATATCTAACCAACCTTCTTCGGCTTGACGATTCTCCCCAAATTGCCAACCGAATCGCACGTTCCAGGGCGTCTCCGCTGTGACCGGCCTCCAGCATCCGTGCCGCCAGAACACGCCGCTGCTCGGTTGACAGCCCCCAGAAGAGCTTCGGAAGTTTCGACGGCATCGGCTGCACGGCCGCCGCGAATGGGAGCGGCCACATAATCTTATGTTGAAGTTTGAACGTGAGACGTTCGGGTGTCAGTGCGCAACGCTGCGAGGAGTGCTTCTTGCCCGAAGTTCTAAGACGGCCGGCGTGTGCCACAGCCTGTTGTTTTTCTTTCGTGAATTAAAATTGTGCCAAAGTACATCCGGCGGTATGGTCTTCATGTTCGGTTCGTTGACATCCTGCAACGTGGTAGCCTTCTTGGGCGTAGCCCTTGCAAAATTGAATATCGTTGTCCTTCGTACAGTCGTCTGTCTGGGCGTCTGCTGTCCGTACTCAGACAGACGGCCGTGAACACTCGCTCGAACGATCCACACACTTCGAGAAAAAATGAATAACTTGGTTGGAGATGTTGCCCATGAATAGATGAAGGTGACAGATATAATAGTGCGCATTCAATGATGTGCGCTCAACCCTGTCACACCTTTAAAGCATGTGCTGTTTGCCTGCACCCTCATGTGTGCTGTGCAAATGAAGCTACCCATGTACCGCCGTGCTGAGCTCCCGTTCTTACGCGTCAGCCCATTTGTTTGGGTGGTCGACGATATCACGGCTCTAGCATATCGAGCTGTATAATGCATACAAGTAGTGACTGTCGGGTGATGCTACAATACAGCCTGCAGCAGTTAGGACCAAGCCAGTCATTGCTGGTGGTACATACAACCTTACCATTACCGCATGATACCGCACCTTGAGGATTCTCGACGTGTTGATCGCTTGTTTGTAGCCGGAGTATCTTTCACCAAGCAGAAAGCCAAAAGGAACCGAGCTATCGATCTTTGCTGTGGATCCGACGCGCTTTCCACCCATCTGCGAACACGGTTGCCCCGGCAGAAGCACCGATGAGCAGCAGTCGTGGCCGAACGAAGTTTTTTACAAAAGGGCATTTAGGCCACTCACTTTACAAGAGCGAACCACGCCTCAGGTGTTCGACGTCGAAGAGCGCGAGATGACTGTTCTCGGATGCACGGCAGTCGTCTAGCGGTCTTCATGAATAGGCAACTACTCGTCTCTGCACCATTGCATGGTTACTCTCCGCAGTCGGTGTGTGTGTATTTTCGAGCCGACCCAGGGTACCACATGTGCCTCGTGTAGTCGAAAACTCCCGCCAAAAACACAAGAACTCTCAAATTCCGTTTCGGGGTACGCAGCAAGCATGCAGGCTTATAGGCTTTGGAGCATCTGCAGATCCCCCATCGGTCCCCGGTCCTGTTGTCCGCTTGTTGCTGTGCCACCGCTGCTGTGCATGTCTCTCTCCCATGGTTAGAGACAGAGAAACTTGTTAAGTACGAGAGAGGCTAGGTGTGGCACGGTCCATCCGGGAGCCCGAAGCAACAGCTGCGACTGCCCAGTGTTGTGAGTACAGGATTAACAGGTGTGTTGTGGGTGCCCTGATTGGTTCAACCTGTTGAGTAAAGTTTGTAGCCCTCTCCAGCTGGAGCAGCTGCCGTGCATGGGGCTCTCGGAGAGGACGGCGGCGCTCAACCGGTGTGCCTCTAGCCCCCACGCCTACATCGCCCTCCTTTCCGCACACGCCGTCGTAGTAGTGATGGCTGACACACAGCGCGATCTCACTTGCAGAGATGCACACCTTTGCCTGTGCCGGGCAGCTCCACTGCTGTACCAAGCAACGGCCGTATCATGAGAGAGTTTGATTGCTCGATTTGAGAGTGAGCTCAAGGACTGAAGGAAGCTTGGCGGGCGCGGCACTCAAGGTTGCGTCCCTCCACCGAGATCCCAATGTGCATGGGCTGTTGCAGTCGTGCCGTGAGTGCTAAGAGCAGCGTCCCCCCCACACTCTGTGAGAGCTCATTTGTATTTGGGATGGATGTGCGTAAGCATACTAAGGATAAAAATGGATGTTCAATTTGGGCGACGGCAACAACCAACTTGCTGGACAGCATGACGCCGGATGCGCGAACGGACCGTTTGCGTGGTTGTTCGTCATTCGTCATGCCTGTGTCATGCCTGTGTCATGCCTGTGTCACGCGGGCAAACTACGAAAGGCGTAACGTGGAGGAGCACGGAGAAGTGCACCCATCCCTCTTTGCACTTGCCGGTGTGTGTATGGGTGGGTGCTTTGAAGCTCAAGCGTGCCGCTGGCTTCCACGCCCAGGGTGGCAGGGAGACATCTTTCCACTCCTCGCCCGCACGGCGTAGTTTTCAGACTGCAGACGAAGAACGCACGTGAACTTCTGACATCGTGTGCAGACTAATATCAGACCATGAGATTGTTTGCACCCATGCTCATAATCAGAGGTAGGTGGGCGCTACAACCAGCGGTGTGACTGTGAAAATGCCACCTCTTGGGAGAGCCTTTTATTTGTCAACGCGTGTGCACGCGTGTCCATACAGGACCCACTTTTGTCATGTTTCTAGATGTTTCTGACCAAGGGCGATTGTTTCCTTGAGACAATCCAAGTTTTCCGTCCTTTCCAGCCAACCATGCCACAAGCTACCGTGCTCGTTGCTGTTGATTGTTATCTGTTCCGCGCTCCGCCCCGGTACCTTCTAACATCGGGTTCCAACTGACGTGGACACACTTCCGTGCCCTGAGGCCAAATACAGCAGCCAAGTACAGCACCTAGGGAGTTTGCTCGCCTCTCTCTTCAAGAGCGGAATGGAACAATCGAAAAGCGTGATCGGTCGAAATGTCTCGCGTCCCGCCCGCCCCTTTTGGAAGATTCACCCTCTGCTGTACGTTGTGAAACCAGTAGACTGCAGCACGAGGCTGTGATGCCCTTTGGTTTCGTATCTACAGCAATAGTGGGCGGCAATGAGTACCTGCCTGTTTGGTTTCCGCGCGGCTTGGTGAGGACCATTAGTCTACACTACTTTGTAGAAGTACTTTGTTGAAAACAAGGGGCCCACATTTACACGAAGGAAGGGAAGTTTAAAGAAACATACATAACTCAGCGGCGTGGCAATGAGTACCTGCCTGTTAGGTTTCAGCGCGGTTTGATGAGGACCATTACACCACTTTGTAGAAGTACTTCGTTGAAAACAAGGGGCCCAAAATTTACACGAAGGGAAGTTTTAAGAAACATACATAACTCAGCGGCGTGGCAATGAGTACCTGCCTGTTAGGTTTCAGCGCGGTTTGATGAGGACCATTACACCACTTTGTATAAGTACTTTGTTATGAAACAAGGGGCCCAAAATTTACACGAAGGAAAGGAAGTTCTATGAAACAAACATAACTCACCGGCGTGGCAATGAGTACCTGCCTGTTTGGTTTCAGCGCGGCTTGATGAAGACCAATACACCACTTAATCGAAGTACTTTTTTAAGAAACAAGGGGCTCAAAATCTACGCGAAATATAAGAAAGGAAGTTAAGGACCGTACATGACTCAGCGGCGGATCCTAACCGAAAGCCTACTTTCGAAGTAAATAACAGCCTGTACTCGACATTGGCGACGACATAGGAAGATAACCAGTCGAACCTCGACCCGATTTCAACGGTTGTTATCTCATGGCTCGTTCTGTACACGGGGGTCATCACTACGGCGCGATCAGAATGGACTTGCGATGGTGGACCCGAACAGACTCAAATCAACTTATGGTCCCAGTCTTCACAATGTGGTGGCTTGCATACAGTGCCAGATTTTGTGACGCCGATTTGGGGTGCACCAATAAGAAAAAAAGGGTTGTCCAAAAATTGGGAAAAAAAAAAAAATGTCAGAAAGCTCTCGCCAGGGACGTTCGAATGAGCCATTCAGAAAGTGCGGGTTTGCTCTGGCAAAAAAGTTACGGACCTATTACCGCCCAGAAGACACTTCACCCCACTGAATCCACCATATCTCAGCAACCACGTCGACCCCGCAGAAAAAAGTTGCAGATAATTGAAGCCCTCTTTCTGTTCTATTTTGTTGCAGCGGTTCCATTTCCGAACCTGTTGGACATAAAGCCGAAAAAAACTCTGAACCAATTTTTTTGAAAATCATGCCCACATACGTACCATATACATACTAATCAAGTGATTTTTTCTTTTTTGAAAGGCGCCGTTGTGTTTGTCTGCTCAAACCCCGCGTTATCTGCAAAGAAAGGAAAAAGAATCGGGTAGGAATACCATAGTGGTTGTGCTTACTTCCTTGCGTACGGATGACAGCTGCGTATGAATTAATTTATTTTCTGGTGCTTTCACTTCCAGAGACAGTTGTAAGCACTGTGTAACTGCCTCGAGGGTGCTTGACCATTTTAACACAACGTGGTGCGATCATCCCCCTTGCGCGGAGTGAGGGTTCTCCCCCCCGCACAACATGATCTACTCGACCACCATTATGGTTACCGCCAAAAAAAAAACGGAGGTAAAAAAAAAAACGGTAACCTGGTTGCCGAGTTCACGAAGTGAATTGGCTTGTTTTACAACGTCGTTGCCAAGCGACGAAAACCCAACCCCGATGGCAAACACCGGGGGGGCGGCTTGTTTTACAACGTCGTTGCCAAGCGACGAAAACCCAACCCCGATGGCAAACACCGGGGGGGCGGCTTGTTTTACAACGTCGTTGCCAAGCGACGAAAACCCAACCCCGATGGCAAACACCGGGGGGGCGGCTTGTTTTACAACGTCGTTGCCAAGCGACGAAAACCCAACCCCGATGGCAAACACCGGGGGGGCGGCTTGTTTTACAACGTCGTTGCCAAGCGACGAAAACCCAACCCCGATGGCAAACACCGGGGGGGCGGCTTGTTTTACAACGTCGTTGCCAAGCGACGAAAACCCAACCCCGATGGCAAACACCGGGGGGGCGGCTTGTTTTACAACGTCGTTGCCAAGCGACGAAAACCCAACCCCGATGGCAAACACCGGGGGGGCGGCTTGTTTTACAACGTCGTTGCCAAGCGACGAAAACCCAACCCCGATGGCAAACACCGGGGGGGCGGCTTGTTTTACAACGTCGTTGCCAAGCGACGAAAACCCAACCCCGATGGCAAACACCGGGGGGGCGGCTTGTTTTACAACGTCGTTGCCAAGCGACGAAAACCCAACCCCGATGGCAAACACCGGGGGGGCGGCTTGTTTTACAACGTCGTTGCCAAGCGACGAAAACCCAACCCCGATGGCAAACACCGGGGGGGCGGCTTGTTTTACAACGTCGTTGCCAAGCGACGAAAACCCAACCCCGATGGCAAACACCGGGGGGGCGGCTTGTTTTACAACGTCGTTGCCAAGCGACGAAAACCCAACCCCGATGGCAAACACCGGGGGGGCGGCTTGTTTTACAACGTCGTTGCCAAGCGACGAAAACCCAACCCCGATGGCAAACACCGGGGGGGCGGCTTGTTTTACAACGTCGTTGCCAAGCGACGAAAACCCAACCCCGATGGCAAACACCGGGGGGGCGGCTTGTTTTACAACGTCGTTGCCAAGCGACGAAAACCCAACCCCGATGGCAAACACCGGGGGGGCGGCTTGTTTTACAACGTCGTTGCCAAGCGACGAAAACCCAACCCTGATGGCAAGACCGGGGGGGGGGGGAGGTGTGTTATCTCGTGTCATATACGGTATTATTCATGTTCACTCCTTCTTGGCTTGTGGTTCCACTATTTTGCGCGGAATTACTTCGTCTACATGCACATACATGCATATAGATTGTCGGCTTGTTGGGGCTGCCACTATAATGGTGCTATGTTCGCCACAGCAGTGGTTACTCTATTAAGGCGCTATTATGTTCAAGTGGACGGTCCATTTTCAACCGTTTCTGTTGGTGTGTGCTCACCAGCAGCTTTCCGCACGCCTTTGCTCGGCATTGGAGGGTCCTCTTCAAGAATGCCCCCGGGCGACCTGCCTGCGATATTGCGTCCCGATATATCTTGGGGTATCTACCTAAACCGGCTTCGGTGTTGGCGTTGGAACTCAAATGCAGAGAGCAGCCTCAGCTACACAGGGGTTAGGCACTCTTTTAATATAAAAACGAAATTATTCTCCCATGCAGCTATGGCCTTAGCTGGCGTTACTCCCCTCCCTGCCCTGGCGATCACGTGCCGGTGAGCCCCTTGCCACACAAGATGTACATATCTAGTCAGCGGTACACGCACTGCTGTAAGTCCTGCCGTCAGATCTGGCATAAGCGTGCAGAGAGCGTCCGAACGTTTGGCGAGGTCCGTCTCTACCTCTTTCTATCTAGAATTAAGATTATAAGAGCGCTGCTCCCTCTCGAACAGGGTGCGACGTGAACACCCCAAATGGCGAGCAATAGCCCCCCCTCCCCCCCTTCCCCACCCGCGTACCCACCCGTCTCCCGTACCCAGTAGTCCCTTGCTCTCCTCCTACGTGTACGTACACACTCAGGCCGGGACCTGGGGAAGCCGGAAACGCTCAAATAGTGTGCGGAAACTGGGGACCGCTCGCACCGTACTGGCGGTGTTGTCGCGGTTGTGTATTTGCTCATCGACAACTACCGTGTACCTGTGGTTTGCCGGCTCAGCAGTAGACGGCGGCGAGCGACAAAGCGGGGACAAGCGAGAAAGCCGTTCAAGAACGAGAACACTATACCGGATTTGACGGCAACCTGGAGTGCTTATTCTGCGGGTAGCGAAGAAAGTGGGCGACGGCGGTGTTGCGTGCTGTTGATGGCACAGCCGACGCCGGCGTTGGTAGAACAGCCTGCGCTTGGCGATGGATCATCCCCGACAACAGTAGTCGCAGCAGCGTCAGCGACGAAGACGGTTATACCGTGTACACCGAGCGGCCGCGGCGGCGGCACGACTCCCTCCTATATTGGGTCTCCTCCGACAAGTCAGGCAGGATGTCCCGCCGATGTGCTCCCTCCTCTGAGGGCGGCAGTGACGACAATGGACGACACCGCGTGCGGCGGCGGTTCGGGCGGCTGCGCCGCCAGCGAACAGGACTTCACGAAGCCCCACGGCGGTTCCGCCACAACCGAAAAGGCCTCTAGCTGCAGCGGCAGCAGCAGGAGCAGCCGCTGCAACAGCTGCAGCCGGGGCGCATCCGAGGAAGAGAAAATCGTCGTCGAAGGCTTCGATTCCGCCCCCTTTGCTGCTGCTGAGAAGGAGGAAGAAGGTGAAGGCATGGACGGAAGCGGTTCGGGCAGTGAGGTTTCGGGAACTGATGCGGGCGTCGGGTTAATGATGGAGGCAGATATGAGGGCGGGGCTGAGCGCGAGAAAATCGTCGAGAACGTCGACCTTCAGACAGAGCAGCGGGGATGTGCAATCGCTCGCTGCTGCGGCTGGGGAGCAGCAGGAGCGCGGAGAGTTGCCGCAGGACCTCGGCAACCCACGCGGTAAGTGGGGTGTTCGCTTGTGGTTTTTAGTGGCGACCGTCTGGGAGACAAGAGAGAGATGTCGCGCACTCGGTGCCGGGCGATCGCGTGCTCGCAATGTATAATGATGACAAGCACAGAGTTTGTGTGGCAGAAACGCTGTACTATTAACGATGTGGGCCAGAATACGAGGCATCTTGTTGTTGAGTTTCTTGGGGTTAAACCGAGGTTAAGCCGAGGTGATTTTCGCTACCAGTGCTACCATTGCCAGAAGCGGTGGCTTTCACCAGTGCACCACCCAAGGACCTTCCTTGTACAAATCGTGCAGGGGCGTTCTGGAGGCATGGCACGGAGGATGTGTCAATTGACTTGGACGATTTTTTTTTGCACAGCAGTGAGTCGGGGGTTCTTGCACAAACAGGAGATAGATATCCCACAGGAGTGGCCTTGATTTGTACATTCGACAAGGACCGAAATTTTTCCAAGAACCATCGTACACGCTTGGGCGATGACGCCCGCACCCCCCTAGCTTACCCAACTCTTCCAAGACGTGACTCCGCAGTCTTAACCCCCCGTGCTCCGCCCCCCGCCCCGCCCCCGTTCCCACAATTCATCGAACCAGGAGTCAGTTCCCCCGCAACAGTAGTTCCTGGGCCGTATTCCGGACTGCGCCCCAAAACTCCCGACCAGAAACACATCACTTCTTCTTCCCGTCTCAAGCGGGGCTGCGCGGAAGTCTCCTCGCCCAGGCGCCGAGCATCGACTCCGGCCTCTGCTGCTACGAATGGTAGTGGCGTCGAAAAAGCGGCAGCGCCAGGGGGGGGCATTCTTAGACCGCCCGGGGGAGTTGCGCCGAAGCCCCCTCACGGTTCTGCTTTCCCTGCGGAGGCAACCGGAGGGGAGTTGCAGGTGGGGGCGGGCTCTACACCGGGGACGGTTCGGGATCATCCCGCCCTCGCTGCGCCCGCGGCGGCGGGGTTGCCTGTGCCCGTCGACGGCAGAGGACGGGCCGGACGAGACTACGGCCCTGGCATTCCCGTGACCCGTGTCGCATCGTGGTCAACCTTTGGGGACGAAGGCGGCGACACCATTTTCGGGAATGATCAAGCCGACGCTGCGCGAAGAAGGGGAGAGGGGGGCGAGCGTGGCGAGGAGGGGTCTTCGCAGATCCGGGTGGCTGGTGAGGGGCTGAGGCGACAGGAGTTGAAAGGCGCTTCCAGTGCGGGGACTCCGGGGCAGGGGGCGAACGACGATGAAGAGTCTCTTCGGTCGGCAGACTGGGCGACGTGAGTGAACACAGAGTAGACGGAAGCCTGGCACACGCTATGGGGTCCTTATCAAGTTGCCAGCGTATGCTAGGTGCTGCCAACGGCATGAGGTTAAGTCGTTGCTGATGGCACCCCGATCACTGGGACTGCACTCCTTCTACTATTGCTGTTTGTATTTCTACTGGTAGCGTGTCTGCCATCGCCGCCGCTGCTGTAGGAACACTTCTGCACTGCTGCCCCCACCGCCGCTGACTGTTCTTTTTATATTTGCACTCATCCAATGTACCTATTTTTTGCCCCGCGCTTGAGTTATGCCTTCTACTTGGACATGTTTTGCACCGCTTTTTGTGTCTTATACCCCCTCCCTCTTTGTTGCTGTTGCGTTCCGACAGGAACAACCAAAACGGAAAGGCGAGCTTCTTGAGCGACGAGGATCGTGCGATAGAGGCGGCTCAGGGGGGGGATCTGGCCGCCATGAAGGCGTTCTTGGACGGGGGCGGGGACATCGAACTTCGCGACTCCCTGGGGGGGATGGTAAGAACTTGAACGTCTATGGTTGGCGAACTCTTGTTTGCTCCTCTGTTTGTCGCGTGTCCGCTTTGAGATTACTTTCGAATGAGGCGTGTTTCATGTGTCTCGCCAATAAGGAAACCAACACGCAGGACGCACTTGAAAGTTGAAAGGACGGGTGCGTGTGTGGTCGCAATTTTTGAAGCTTCTTTGCTCCACAATTCAGGGGGTGCCGATACCACCCGAACTGCTGTCGCTGTTTTCTGCTGTCGGTGTTGGTGTTGCTATTGGTGCAGACGTTGCTGGCCTGGGCGTCCAGACGGGGACACACGGAGTTGGCCCGACTGCTGCTCTCCAGAGGGGCGTCTGCCACAGCGAGGGACGGGAGGGACAGGACCCCGCTCCACCGCGCTTGCTCGGGCTGCAACCCCGACGTCGTAAAGGTGGGTATCACGTGTGCTGTCTTGCTGCTGCTGCTGCTGCTGCTGCTGCTGCTGCTGCGTGTGTGTTGTCTCAACCAGAGCACAACTTGGTGTTCCGTTTGCAGCAGCCGTGTTGGTTAATTATGACTTCTGTGGCTGGTTCGTGATTTTTCGTGAGCAGGGAGCCCTGCTGTGGGTCTTGTTTAAGATTGAAAGGAACACTTGCTTCGGCAAGCGTTCTCTCCCCCTGAGAGATTTACCTGTTTTTTTTTTTGAGCGAGTAGAGGGAATCCACGTGCTGCAAAAAGCCAGCGTTAGTGCCGGAGGCAGCAACCAAGCGGAAACTTGCTGATGGCGTGTACAGTATAGTGTTGTGAATCCCGGTCGATGGGGTTATTTCTCGAGCCTCGCGGATCCGGCGCAAAAAGTGCGTGGTTCCGAGACCCCCACTGAACCGCATCATACACGCTACCCACACATGTTGGGGGCGGTGAAACCTCGAGACTCCGTGTCGATCTTTTCGAGGAACTATGCTTGATCCATGGGAGTTGGACTGGACCGTTCTTGGTCTGGTCACGTCTACTGGTGCGTTTCTCGAGTGTGGGTTGGATTCAAGATGGGTCTGTGTGGCCAAAGGACCGACCAACGTTTTTTCCTCGCCTTTGTAGTAACTTTCTCCTTTCTCCTGTTCCCTCGGTCCCTCGAAAACATAATGAATAAAAAAATAAATATATAAGGCGCTTCTTGAGGCCGGAGCCGATCCGAATGCGCGAGACCAGACGTGGAGAACCCCGTTGCACCGGGCGGCTCGATGGGGATCACCGGGGTGTTCCACCATGCTCCTCGAAGCTGGCGCTGACATTGAGGTAAAACGTCTGCGTTGTATTGATGCCCGCCGTGGGGAAACGTTGATATACCATGTTCTTCCAACCCCGCCTTGCTGTGCGCGTGTTTTTTGGCTCGTTCCGTAATGGCATACTATACTTGACGTCTGTGCTCTCCCGCGACCGCAGAAGAAGGATTTATCCGCCTCTGTTGACCATAGCATCGTGGGAGAGAGAGATAGATCGGTACAAAGACAGGCGCCGGGGAGAGATATGCATGGTGGTCCGCGGAGGCGAGGGCAGTTATTTGTTTGTGATGGTCATGAACAACCATGACCAACGCCAGCCACCCGACGTGAAGACCAGAACCTCCCCGCGTTTTTTCCTTCCCTTCCCTTCCCTTCCCTTCCCTTCCCTTCCCTTCCCTTCCCTTCCCTCGCCAGGCTAGAGACAAAGAGCTGGCTCGAACCCCGTTGCACTTTGCGAGCAGATCGGGAGGGCTGGAGACCACGCTCGTTCTGCTCAACAATGGCGCCGACTTGGATGCCAAGACCGGTGAGCGATCGCTCGATACCGAATACTAATACTGTACGATGATAGGACGCAGATCATCATATCGTTTTTTTGTGTCATACCCGGTTCGTCCTTCTTTCCGGGGAGCACACAGCACTAAAGTGCCGATTGGCGGAAACACATCGCGCTCCACACCCCTACACCTGAACACGCCAGTTTGTCTAGACTACAGTGTCACGCGGCAGACGCGTGTCAATCGTTGTTGCCCTCCAACGCTTGTGGCACTTTGTGGGCTTGGCAAGTTTCGGAAGCCCCGCTCCGGTTGCAACCTTGGCTCACGGAATTTGCTCCCCAGGTCTGTTTGCGCACCCTCTGACCATAGCCTCAGCCCATTTTTTTTATGATTTTCTCGCCCCCTCGATCCCCCACTTGCGCCTGCCTCCCCACCGTTTAACCTTGTGCTGAATAGTTGCTGGGAATACCCCATTGCACTTGGCGTGCGATCGGGGACTTCTGGGGAACGCGAAGCTATTGATGGAGTGGGGGGCAGATGCCACTGCTAAGAACGAGGCCGGCGCTTTGCCGGCAGAGGTGCGTCCGTTCTGTACGTTAGTCATGCGACTCTTCCTCCACCTCGTGTTGGCGTAGTTTTTGCCGCTATGCATGCTCGACGCGAAAGTTTTGGTGTCTGCCGAAGCCCATCAGCCTTATTTGCAGCAACCGTACCCGGAGTCTTGTCATCCCTGACCCTATTCGATTTGTACAAGAGCGAAAGGTGGATGGACAGGCGTCGTCTAGGCAGCCGGTTCGGATATTGTCTGGTTCTGTGTTGAATGAAAAGAGGCGTATGCGACGTACGGATCGCCACGAGGCAAGTTGTTTCCCCGTTCCTCTTTGTGTCACGCGACCTACACGGTCGTACCGAAGCGCCGCTTGGCCAGACACAATCCAGGCACAACGAGAGCTTTGTGTCTGCCCATGCCCTGCCCGTGTTTTGTGATTGCTTTTCACGACTTTGAAGAGCAAAAACGTTTTGGGATAGTCTCGTTTGAACCAATTCCCAGGCTGAAACCGAACTAGGTTTCCCGGCATTTCGTCAATATTTTTATTGCCGTGTCGTACGCGCGCACGTGCGAACGTGCGAACGCGAACAAGCAGGTGGCTGCCCCATGGGTGGAAGACTCGGTAAAGGCTAGCATGCAGGAGTTGCTGGCGCCTCGAAGCCAGCCTTCGGAGGAGGGCTCCGATTGTACCTCCCACACCAGACCAACGCCAGCGGTAAGCAGCGGCAACATCAGTGATAGCACCAGCGGGGGCAGGTTGCTGGCGGGGTTCGAGGGTATCTGGTAGTATGTCGAACGCCCTTGCGAGTCCTCATTGAACGTGCAAGATGCGGTTGGCTTCGAGCCGAGCTGCTGTTCACGATAGAAGCCGATCTTCTGAAGACGGGTACACTTGGAGCTGCACGCCAGCGAACATACTGCTGTCATTATGTCTTCTCCCAGCATGGGGACTCTGCGGCAAACATGATGTCGTCCTTGCATGCACACCTACACCCTCGAGACGATATCCCTGTTCTCTCAGTGACGTGCTGGACGTGACGTCATCGCTAATGGTATTCATTCCTCATGATGCTCATCAGGCAGAAGCCGACAGCTAGACAGAGGCAGCAAGGGCGCTGTTGAACTTTCTCTCGTACCCCGCTTCACCAGTCATCGCAAACACTGCTTCCCCGTCCGTTCACCAAGAACAAGGAGCGCGGCTGCAGCTTGCTTTTCCGTTTGCCCGGAGATCGATCTCGGGGATCTCAATTCACGAAGGGGTAATTCACGAAGGGGTCCGCAGTCAAACCGCATTTTTCGATCTTTCTCGAAACCCGAAACTCTCCTCAAGGACACCTTTGTAGTGGAGGGGCACCGCCACGGGAGTCGCACTGCTCCGTAGTGAAGCCACACCATTTGCATCATCGGCTATGTTGTTGTTGTTGTTTTTCTCCCATCATTGGACTCTGTCGCCTGCCCTTCTGGCCCCTATCCTTCACTTCTACCAGCTAGACGACCCAACCCGGGTCACATGGTAGGGGGGGGTTGGACCCCCTCCTGCGGTTCCTGCCTGAGACGTTTTTCTCGCGAGAAGGGTACAGCAATCCCTTCCCTCGCGACTTATGAAGTCGATCAAGTTTACTAACGTTGCAGCGCGTCGCTTCCAACGGAGACCAGGATTTAATTAGCGAGAAAAAACTCACTCTGTCGGGACTCGAACCCATGACCTGGCCCTTAGCAGGCTGCGAGGCTACCCACTAGACCACCGGGGCGACCGGTGTATGTGGCAGCGTGTAGCGGAGAGAGACCAAGAACACAAGGCGACCGGGGCCTCCTATCGAGCGGGACCTCCCATGGAGTATATAGCCCTGTCCTTACAGTATCCGCGACCCTGCAACAGACGGCAGAACGTTCTCGCGGCTGCGAAAACACCATCCGAAGGGCCCCTTGAATCAATTCACCTACGTTTCCCCCCCACGATTAACTGTTTCCTTTGCTCCCCCTTCTGCCTGCCATGATTACGGGTCGGGTCTGGTGTTCGGCATGACAGGTGGTTCGGCCGAGACCGAAAGGAGCAGCGGAGGAAGAAGCGGGGTTAATGGAGTTCATCCGATCGCAACGAAATTCCGTGGTGAGTTGTGATGCTGCTGTTGTTGTCGGTATGTCTTGGATGGGTTTCAACTTCTATGTTGCGGCACTGCAACACTACATACAATGAACGCCTGCGCGATGGACGGTATATTCTTCATACACCACCCGCCGGATGGCATGATGCCGGACCCTATTCGCGACGACCACGCCCTGATTTTCTTCGCAGGCGGAGTGCCCCGAGTGCCAACGGGATATGCTCCGACAGACCCACGCCTCCAACAGCAACGGTGTTCCCATCGGGGTTTCGAGCGCACACGGTACTTACAGGATCTCGTCCTCCAGGAGCCCGGGAAAGGTCAAGATGTGCTCGGCGCATCGCGCGCGAGCGCAGCCGGGCAAGGGCGGCCTGCCCGGGCTCGACGACGGCTTCCAGCGCGGCGCGCTAGGAGATGCCATGCTGGGGGAGGGGATGAGCGAGTTTCGTCCCCGGAAGGGGATGGGCAAGAGCCGAAAGAAGCAGCTCTCGGCTAAGAGCAAGTACGAGGGAGGATGCTGCAGTGTACAGTAGTAGGAATAGCCCTACCTGCCTTGGTTTTGCATGGCTGGAGCCGTGTGGCCGGCGAGGTTTGCAGCAGCGTTTCGGAGGAGACAAGGGAAGAAGGGCCAGGACAAGGTGGAAAGGGGTGCATCCGGTCTTTCGGTATGGAATATGTGTGGGAGCAAACGTCAGTTCGTGCTTTGCCGTCCGGTGTGTTTGTTCAAGGGGTTCACTGACAACCTGTCGGACGAGCTTGGGGGGGTCGTGCTGTGTGTTGTTCAGATACTTGTCGAGTATGAGTGCCAAGAGTCCACGGTATATTGCGCCTTGTCGTTTTTCGTTGATGACATTTGTCACTATTTCTCGCAGGTCCTGTCTGACAACGGGACCCCCTTATATGTGGTGTGCTCAAATCACATGTTAGTGTTCGCATCGTGTTGTCCTGCGTATTCTATTTTATCCATTTTTAAGGCCTTGTAGAAGTGCCGTGTCGCGCACGCTGACCGAGCGCAAGCTGTTTGTTGTGCAGCAACAGCAGCACCATTAGGTGGAACGCAGGCATCCATGCATGTTTGTGCCGTGCCTGCGACTGCTCTAGGACTTTTAAGTGTTGGGGACACCCGACGTGTAGCTTTCTCCTACGCGATAAGCAACATGCATGTAGCGGCTTTCTAAAGTCGGGCTGATGATCCCCTGGCGATTAACGGAGAATTGGTGCATCACTACTACTGATATTTTGTAGACAACTTCTTGTCCAATATTCCCGACTCAGAAAACCGTTGGTTTTACGTTTCTGCCGAGTCCAGAATTATGTTCCACGTGTTATGTGTAGCCCATTCTTCTCCTTGTCTTGTTAGCATGGAAAGGCGTTGGTTGTCCTTGTAGGTAACGATGGGTGGTTTGGTGTCACACATGCATGTACTTGGCTCATCCATCGCGTGTCATCGAGGGGTGTTTTTTCGTGGGTGTCGAGAGGTGGTTATGCGTCTGCTGCGGGTTGCCTTTGTAACCTCCCCATCTGTAGAAACTAGAGCGGATGTTCTGTTACGGTAGAAGGGGTTCCGCCATATGCGTAGTACTCTGTCAGAGTGTAAACTAGCGTATCGCTCGTGTCGTGCATAGCGGGTCGAGTGTTATAGAGTCCAAGAGCCTCGTGTTGTTTTTGATGCACGCCCAACTCTTGATAGCCGATTTTCCATCGCTCAAGAGTAGAAAGCAGCGGTTGTATTTCACCCAAATCTCCTGCATGTACCATAAGACCGATTCATTGTCGCCCGTATGTTGGATGATGTGATGTGCAATGGTACGAGATCGGGGGGGGGGGG
>CACKRE030003278.1:83429-99669 GCA_902602495.3 Ectocarpus sp. CCAP 1310/34
GGGGGGGGGGGGGGGGGGGGGGGGGGGGGGGGGGGGGGGGGGGGGGGGGGTCCTTCACGAGTCGAGTCTATTGACTACGATACGGTAAATATGTAACTTACGGTACGGATGTCCGGTAATGGGAGGCCACTCGAGCTTGTTCTCTGCGTTGGATTTACGCCAGTAGTTTCGAAATGGTTGATTATTCTCACGTTGCTGGTCACAAAGTATCAATATCCCCTCTGAATGCGTCCGAAGGCCGCCATAGACCCAACGGTACTGACGACCGGCTTATCGTCTGACACTCACTGAGCCACGGCTGTCTTCGAGTCAGAAATGCTTCCCTGTGATCGCTGGATCTGCAACAAGAGAGACGGCCTCACCTTCGAAACAGAGTCAGTAGATTCTCCAATTCGGGCCGTGTCTCTGGGAGTGGGTTAGAACCATTGGAAGCTCGATCGATGCGGTCACGCGCTTTTTCGTTTGTAATTTGACTTGGTTCGATCTTTGACACCAGGTGTTCGGGTCACAGGAATACTTTACCCTACAAAATACTATCGTGATTTTTTGCCTCTTGAGCCGCCTGGTTCGCGGAAGACCCCGAATTACCCGGCTGTCTATTTGATCTTCAAGAGATTTTCAGTTTTCATGAAGGTGTCTACGAACCCACGTGCCGTTCTGATTTGGTGATTTATTGGATTGGAGCAACGATTTGATTGTTTTCCAGGAAGGCGCTAAAAACGAGCAACGGCGATTCCAATAAAAATCATCTTCGATCGAAAGCTGGTCACAGACGAATCATGCACAAAATCGCGAAGGTCGAATTTCTTTTTTTTTCTTCATTTTTGTCATCCCCTTTCAACCGCCACTGACGCTTTCTACGAACTCCTTTGGCCTCTTCTCTGAATAGAACTCCGTCTCGGGGTCGCTAAAAAAAAAAACCCTCTCTACAGGGCGTTCCCGGTTCACCACCTATTTCATTCCTGTGAAGGCTTCAGCCGTCCTACCCTCAAGGTCTACTAGCGAACACGCGCTCCACTGCTGTAGCGACAAATAAAGGCGGACACAGGGACATAACGAAACACCACGAGAAAACAACAGAACGCGCCACGCAATTCGTTTCTGAGAGACACGATCAACCAAACCCCGAATACGAAAATAGTACCGTCACTATTCACACTATCACTACGTAACGCAATCATCCAAAGGGTGTAACTCTGTTAGCGAGTCTGGGGAGTTGGCGTGCCCCGACATACCCCTTTCTCGCCTGCAGAGCCCCCCTCGCCAGTCATTCTAGACCCTCCTCTGCTCTCTTGTTTTCTGGATTGAAAACCAACACCCCTTTTCTATGATGCCGAGTAGGCGGGCGCTGTGCCCATTCGTAGCAAAAATACATGAACATGAACAGAGCGTGACCAAGAACACAGACTGGCAGAACGCTATTGAGACTTGAATACTTCGGGATGCCGAAACATCCGTGTGGAGCGGTTGAGACTGGTGGTCTCTTGCGCACGTGCGCACCCAAGCCCCCCCAGCCCCCACCATCCCGTGTGACGAGAATTGCACCACATTTCCGGCGAAAACATTTCAAACGCGCTGCATCCATCCCTTAAGCGTGCCTGACATAAACGGTTATCGGCCTTGCAACCCGAAGCCCCATGACGCTCCCTCACGGGGTCCCAGACCGTGGCCTGTAGAAGCATTGTGTGTTTTGCACCGCACTGAGACTGACGCATTTTCATTGGTCAGCCGGTTATCACGGTCGATGTTAATAAAAATGACACACACACAAGCCGGTTCGCGCGGTCAACGCAAATAATAAAAACACACGCAATCAACACACCAGCAGCATCTACGGCGACAACACTGGACTGCGCTACACATACCGGTTATTGGCGACACAAGGTAGGGAAAGAACGTGCACATCACATCAGCAGATCCGGCGGGCCTTGCAAGAAGGCCACACCCGTGATCCAAGGCCTTTTATGTTCCCACAGGCGTATGCATCCATCCCCTCTACTTCTACTTACATGTGCAAATGCCCACCCCAGATCGAAAGAACCGCGCCATACCAAACCATTCACTACAATGACCACCCAGACGGAACAAATGGCGCCCTACAAGTGTAACATATCCAACAACAGTCAGTCACACACGCTTACAACAGTCAGTTACACGCGCTTAACACTGTGCACGCCTTGCACTTTGACTAGGTTCCCATGGCACTGCAGACAAGCAACGGAAATGATTCTCCTGCCCGGCCTATTGGAAGCTAGAGCGTCCCTCAGATTTCTTTGTGGCTTGCAGCGCCACCGCCGTTGGCCATTCCGCGGCACGGCTCTCCTAAGCTCAGGTCCTTGGCTGTCAATAGCGCCGACGTAGCTCTCGCGATCAGCACGCGAGCGATCCACAAGACCAGCAGGGCCGCAACCTCTAAGACGACCAGACCGATCACGGCAGCCACCAAAACAGGCCACGTCTCCTCGTCCGCGGTCTCATCCGCGTTCTCCCACCACTGCAGCCTCCAGACAAGGTACGCCGTCACCACCACCTCGGTGAGCGCCGAAGCAAGCCATGTCAACGAGTTCCCTAACACGCCGAGGTACCTGAACCGACCGGGGGCGGAGAAGTAGAACACGATCTCGGCCAGCGTGCCTCCGAATGTCACGACAAGAACGCCATACAGCATGATGTTCAGGAATTTGTACTGGTTCTCGCTAACCTCCGTCTCGAGAATGCCACCCGGCAGAAACCGCAGCAGGCACCAGATCGAAAAAAGACCAACGCCCTCGAGCACCGATGCTACGACCACCAGACCTCTCACGGACAGAGGATTTCTCCAGCGCTTGTAGCCCACGTACGCCTCCACGAGCTCGAGGCTCAGCGAGACCACAAGCAACGCGATCGTGATGTCCCCGAAACCTTCCGGGCTCAGCGGCCTGCAGTCGTCTTGATACTCGAGCTCTGAGCTGTCTAGGAGCCAATCGTACGTGGTACCGTACTCTTCCTGCAGGTCCGAGGTCAGCGCAATCACGGGCACCGCGACGCACAAGCCTTCGATTTCGTCGCGGGTGGAGCTTGCGGATGTCCAGGTGCAACCAGTGCTAACCCTGTCGTACCTCGCGCAATCGCACAGCTGGTCGATGGGCGGGTCCTCAAGGCCACTGCAGCTGGTGAAGGTGCTCACGGTTCGGTCCTCGTCGAACCAAACCACCGAACTATCCAGCTGTTCGCAGTTTGAAGGCAATCGATCGTTGTGGTATAAGGAAAGGGCTCGTACTCCGCAGTCCGCTTCGTCGAAGACCCCAGACGCTATTGCCTGCGCCAAGGTCCAAAACGTTGCTCCAATCTCCAAGAACAACCCCAGAGACAGGAACGCCGCGGCGTGCTTCATCCCCCTAATGGCTTGCTTCTTGAGACAAGCAGCCCGATGATTTCGCTTACCCTCGGAGACGGTGCCGGTCGCAGCCGTGCCATCTGCGTCGAAATCCGGCTGGGATGCTGCCGTCGGAACAGAAAGAAGAAAGCAGGAGGGATGTTCACCCGGTTCAAGCAAACGCATGATTGTTAGAGATGAGAGACACACACAAACAGCAGGGAGCAACGTTCGACGCATTTTCTCCTGCAAATAATCATGTTCTTCCACCTTGATCAAGTAGAGTTCACCGCTCGAGCCATGTCAAACGGTCCATCCGTCCCAGTGTTCACAGAAATACCTTCCAAATATCTCGGGTGGGGGCGGGCACTACAAATCCGACGACACAAACCGGCTGTGCACGACAAATAATAGGGTATGCTGCGAACGTCTGTTGCGAAAAACCGACTTTACGATTCTCGATAGACCACGCACAGATTAATACCTCTTGAAAGTCTTCACGCAGAGTTTTTTTTCCAGTTATCAACACTCGTAGCCCGATGACATCGAACACTGTCCAGAACAGCCTCTTGAAAGTCTTCAAACAGAGTTTTTTTTCCAGTTATCAACACTCGTAGCCCGATGACATCGAACACTGTCCAGAACAGCCTCTTGAAAGTCTTCAAACAGAGTTTTTTTTCCAGTTATCAACACTCGTAGCCCGATGACATCGAACACTGTCCAGAACAGCCTCTTGAAAGTCTTCAAACAGAGTTTTTTTTCCAGTTATCAACACTCGTAGCCCGATGACATCGAACACTGTCCAGAACAGAGATTGATCTTCACGTTCATCCCCAATTTTTCGACCCAAGACTCAAACATCATGGAAATGTTATCTAGCGTGGGACGAATAAAGTGTTACGCAGACCTCATATTTGTGATGCCTGGGTGCCACCGTCACAGCACGTGTTCAGAGAGAGTTGTGCTCGACGGAAAATACTGCAAGAAGAGTAACCTCGAAAACCCAGCCCTCCTTCGAGAAGGTCGGCGTCGGCCGTGTTCTCCGCAACGGGGTACCAAAGCACAAGGCAGTAATCGAATGCGGCCGGCAACAAGTCTGGCTATGATGATCGCCGGGGCGGCAGCAACTATACAAGGGAATACCCTCGTACAATCTATCATCAGTGACAAACCGCTCACGACGGAGAGTGCTCCTTCCCGTTTTGATGCGCTCAACCGAAAAATCCTACACCACACTGACTGCTGCGGACTCAGACTACCGGGGTGGTGCATGGTGTGCTTAGGTGCTACAGAATGTTCCGGCTCATTAAGAATCCTTCATGACCAGCATTATTCTGCAAATTTCATCGAAACTTCGCTGCCTCTCAAGGATGATTTAAAGTACATGTACGTACTGTTGCTGTAAGTCACGTCGCACTTGGAGGACTGGCCGACCGGCCACTTGTTGATTTGATTTCAGTTCCGTTGTGCTCTTGTATTGCGATGGGAATTCGACGAGTATCTTCGCGTTGTCTGTCTGAAGCATTCCAATTTTTTAGCGGTTGATAAAGTCGAGGGCGCACACTGCGGCACGCGGCACGCTCGCTCACCGAGCACGACAAAGAGTTCTGTACACAAGAGTCGATGACGTAAGATATCACACCCGCCCCCTGAACAATTAATATTTTTCAAAGCTTGATTACTCCACGGCAGAAAGCATGGCCGGGCGGCGTTGAAACCGATAGCTCTCCAAAAACAACCGTATCGTTTGACATCCTCGTCGTCGTGACCTAACATTATAAGCTGTGAATATATTGAATCGATGAAGGGGATGTGATATGTTAAGTCACCTACTGCAGGTACATTGCGAACAAGTTGCACCCTCCAACTCCAGTTAAGTCGGTTGAATTGAAACCTGTCATGGAACAACAACAACAACAACACTACCACCCCATCCATGAAGAAGTCACTTTATTCGATAGGCCCTTCCTCCGTAACTTTTGGCATTATGGGGCTAAGGGAGCATAAGCAAGCGCATATTCCAGAGAGAGCATATG
Source organism: Ectocarpus sp. CCAP 1310/34 (assembly GCA_902602495.3). NCBI lineage: Eukaryota > Phaeophyceae > Ectocarpales > Ectocarpaceae > Ectocarpus > Ectocarpus sp. CCAP 1310/34. Next base: position 88,821 of record CACKRE030003278.1, read on the forward strand.
CTGGGGCATGTCGTAGCAGAAAGGAGCGTATGTGTCCACAGTTCTAGCATATTCGTCTCTTGGACGCTTCAGGCCTCAAATATATGGTCGGTCAGACGTGATTTCAGGCTCGCTGCTACCTCTCCGGGGTTGAATCGATTGCGCATGGCTTATGTTTGGAGCTGCTTTGACTAAACCTAACCCTAACCCTAACCGATTTGAAACAACAAGAATGGTATGTAAAAAAAAACGCGCGCGAACTAAACCTAACCCTAATTTCCATATCCCTAACACTAGAGTAAGTGTGGGTATTAAGGACGACCCCCCCATTAGGGACCACTTTCTTTACAAAAACATATCTTGCCGATACCATCGCGGAAAGCCTTTCTGTTTTTTTCTTCGTGTTGCTATGGACCTCACCTTTCATTTAAGCCTAAGCTTACTCAATTTGGTGGAGGACTTCGTTCTGCACAGCATTCTGCGCCAGGTGTTGTATGCTTTGTTTTTTTTGGTGCTGTGTGGTGGCTCCGGCTAAGGCAGGTCATAATATTGACCTATTTATTAGCAGTTTTCCGTGGATTCGCAGGTCACTATATGTCTAATGTTTTGTTGCTCTCCATAGACCCGGTACGAGGCAGGTTCGAACCTGGGGTCGTGCATTTTGTTTTATCATCCGCTTTTTTCCTTCTTTTTTTTTCTATTTTGCCCCCTCGATTTTCGTCCAAATGGGGGCAAAAATCGCGTCTGTATGTCAGATACTGTAGAGACCAAACCAACCTGGATGACAACAAAAAATTGAATGGTGTCTATTCTAGGGTTGCTTGCCACGATGCCGAAAAAACGGGCAAAACACTTCAAGTCGCTTTGAGTGCTGACCAAAGTAGGCCATTTTTGGCCCAAAAACAGGCAACAAAACACGGGGATTTCTTGTTTTTGTCCCCGAGCATGCATGTTTTTTAAATATTTTTTTCGGAAATGCTTTGTATTACAACCATAACGATACTTTCCAAAGGAAAAATTCTTGAAATCATTACAACGTGCGCAATCACTAAGAATTCGAAGTGGTCCTTAATCGGGGCATTTATTTGTGATTTACCGGTATTTTTCCCTAACAAATGAAGAATACTACGCTGGCACCATGTCATCACCACATGCATTTTTTTTGTTTTTTGTTGTTTCATCGTTTAGGTCGTGTTATAAGCTAACGTTCGATACCTCTCTGTCGCCACAAATCGTCAAGACACCCGAGAACGACCTCTCAGAGCGGGGGCTCCGTTACGTGGTCCTTAATCGGCACATTTACTCTAAATCATACGCACAAACCACAATCGGGAGCATCAAAAGACATTTTGAGCATATCCTCCCTCAGAATTAGTAGGGGGCAGGAGAAAAAAAAAGAAGCACATGCTCATGGCAAAAAAATATTAAAAAAAAACATAATGGGGACAGGTCTATTATTCGAGCGAAGCGAGATTTCTAATTTGGACTGCCGGCCCCGCGGGTTGACACGGCTGGCTGAAACCCAAAAAACTTGTGTGTCTGTACGCGCTTTATCTAGGTTTTACATTAAGACTACGTTTCTTTTAGACTACAGGGGTGCGCAGACGCACGTTTTTTTTTTTCGGAGGACACAGCGGATTGCAGCAGAGAACACACACACTGCGGGCGACACCACACAGCAGGCAACACACGCACAGCAGACAGCGTATTCATAACAGGCGACACACACGCACAGCGGGGGACAGCATCTGGGCTCGATGCCGCTGGACTCTCTGTGGTTTGATGAGGCTGGCTATGGATTGTGCTGTCGCGCATGATTTCTTTTGACCGCCGCGTTCAACTGTCAGCACTTTGAGCACAGCAGCACCACATTGGTTCTCGAAATCTAGGACGCCGATTGCCATCGCACCACTTCGAGCTTGTGATCCATTGTGGTGTCTCTGGGCGTGATAGTTGTGTTGGGCATGGGTGCCGTATGTGGCGAGAGCATCATGGCGATGTGAAATCCGGTTTGGCCTTTTCGCCTTGCGATGCGGCCCGATTGCCCGGGCCAAAAACACGATTTGGATTCCACGCCGCCACGAAGGTCTTCCCACACACACAGCACCCATGCCTAACACAACTGTCACGCCCCGAGATATCGCAATGTAGCACACGCTCGAAGTGGTGCCATGACGATAGGTGCGCTAGGTGACGAGAACTGACTTGTGTCGTGTTGTTTCGCTGGCAGTTGGCAAAACACCGAACAGAAACGAGGGGGCAGGGGGTTCAGCAATAGTATGACGGGCTTACTTTTGTTTATATTCATTATTAATTATTATTAATATTTTTAATATTAATAATTAATAGTATTATGATTACTATTTTTTTTTATTATTTTGTCTTCATTTCACTTCAAATCAGCCCTCACGGCAATAGTGCCGTTTACTCCAACCCGTGGTTATACAGAAGAGCCCCGCCCTACCCTCCCCTCCTGCGGTACTTTGCCTTCGATATTAAATGCAAGAGTTCAGCACTCTCTTCCCTCTGTGTACACACGAACTAGCGCCATCCACTAGGCCAGGAGCGGAACGAGAGGAAAACTTACTTCGTAAGACAAGCTCGCTTACGCCGGATTCGAACCCCTGACCTGACCGCTACAAGGTTTCGAGGTTACTAACTAGACTACCGGGGCGACCTGTATGTATGACCACGAAAGCGGGATGTGGACGGGGGAGGGGGTAACCGGAAGGTGAAACGTTACCTATTAGACTAATAGACCTCTCACACCGGCGCACAGCAGGTGTAGTATCAAGTCTGTGGTGTTTGCACTCTGTTTCTGCCCGTGGATGCACACGTCTGACGACGGTTACATCTATCAGCTGTCGCTCGTGGTGGCGACAGCTAGTATATCTTACACCACACATTTACAATTAGTCTATCTATCATAACACGAAAAGGCGAAATCAACCACTAGAAGATATCCAGCAAGTTCTGCAAAAAATATTCATGGGCGAACCCAGCAGTACCAGTTGATGTTTTGTGCACAAAAAAAACCGTGCGTTCTGTTCTCTCTACGCAGTACCTTCTTCGGCTGTCCGTACTTGAGGCATCATGAGATTTGGACTGCTGCTGTAGCCGAGGTTGTTGTTATTAGTCTAGTCGGCAGGGAAGCAATCTTCGGCGGACCGAACCCTCTTTTTTAACTCCTGTCCAACTGCCGTTGCTTGGATGGCGAGACAATTTCCGGTCTTCATGTCCGTCACAGGAGGCGGAAGCTGATGCTCAAACTCGGGGAGGAGTCATGGTGTGCGACTCCCTACCGAACCATACTAACTCGGTGTACCACGTCATGACATGGCAAGAAAAACATCCCTCCAACGAAAACTGCTGAAATAACGGGTGGTGTGTAGGTGGAGGACCCCAAAACAGTGACACAGCAGTCGAGGTTGGTTCGCGTTGTTCTCGGGACCCCACCGGCTAAACACCACCGTCGCCGCTCTGAACCGGTGGAAGCTGTCACTCATATAGCACTGCATGCCACGAGCGTTTAAGGGCCATGTTCTTTGCCTGACGGGAAGAGGCCGCGCCCATCGCCTCACACGCAGCAGCCGGGTACACGGGCAGCCTCGTACTCAGCAAGAAGCAAAACGATTGCCGTTGACGTTCGATGTTTGTTTGTTGGGGGACCCCAACGGCGAAATGCGACAGGGGTCGAGAGAGAGGAAGAATAAAGGAAGAGAGATTCGAGAAGACACGGCATGAACTTTCGAGAAGGCACTCACTCTCATCCCTCTGACCCACCGCAGGCTTAAACACGTGTAACGACCGGCGACATCCGATGTGCGCTCAGCAACAAAGACACCACAATAGAAAAAAATCATCGATTGTTTCTGAACTGTGGAGATTTGCTTTCTTTTCTGGTATGAAGTGGCAAGAAGAACATGACTATCTGTGTAGACTAGAAGCACGACAGACGGACAATTAATCTCAATGCGCTTGCCGTCGCGAAAGATGCGCACCGCTACCGCCACACGAACGACCAGGCTGTTGTCAAACCAAACAACCATAACCTTACGACCATTTCAGCGCGTTCCGAGCGTTAACAGCAGCAATCGCAGCAGCAGCAGCCGCATGTCTACAAGCCACAAAAAAAAAAAAACGGCCACTCAGAAACAAACGAACAAAAAAAAACTATGTGGTGCGCAGCACGCAGGACTCCCCTTCGCTGTTAAATCGGCCGTTGGAGCAAGCAACAGTCAAGGCCGACTCTTGCCGGCCGCAGGAGGCGGAAGCTGCTCAAACTTGGGGACGGCTCATGATTTGCGATTCCACATCAAACCATACTCGAGGCGGCACGAAATTTGCTCTGTCGCTCGAAATCAGCATTTTAGACCGGGTCGGGTAGGGGGTGGGGCATGCCCACTGAAATTTTCAGGGATATCGAACGATGAGACTGCGAAGGCAAAGCTTCAGAATTCCGAAACCTCCCTACCCGTCAACGCAGTCAACGGCATCAACGGATTCGAACTGATATTTTGTCGAAGAAAAACGAGCCAAGGTTTCCGGGAGAGAGACGCACAAGCAGCAGCAGTAGCCTATGATTTAGCTGCACTGCGATTCCGGTGGGAGCGTGCGGCAGAGGGAGGGCGAAGCAAGCAGGACAAAGTCTACACACACGTCTTGTGGCAAGGAAAAATGCAAATTGGGTGCACCTGCCCCCAGCCCCTCGGTGCTGGAGAGTCTGTTCCATTCTACCGGAATACGTTGACACCTCCTCGCCAGGACACAGCCCAGCCCCACTCACATTCAGCGCTCATGCTATCCTCGTAGTTCCGTGCGTGTGCAGCCCCAAGGTAAAGAGGGTGTGCGAGGGAGGGTGGAGAGGGCGAGAAGGGGTTGGTCCTTTCGTGTGTGTCATGCGTGCAACCTGCAAGCAATGTTCCTCGCACGTTCCTCGTTGTGCATCGCACCAATCGCCAAGCACACCGGCGGGGAGAGAACCGGTTCGAAATCCAAACCTCTAGTATTGTTGTTGTTGTTGTTGTTGTCTTCACATTAAACCGTATGTCAGTTGCGAAATGCCAAAATCTAGCAAAGACTCTCAGCCCGTCGTCACGAAAGTGCTAGAGCCATCTGAGGATCAAAGAACACGCACACATAAAACGAGAAAAAGGTATCCAAGAGCCCGAAGAGGTACACCTAAAAATCCCTGCAGCACCGTATGCGTGCCCAAAAACTGAACTGCACGTCCGTCCCACCGTTCGACTACAGCAGTAGCATCACCCCCTCCCNATCACCCGAATCTCTCCCGATCGTCTGTAGTGGCACTGCAGTGAAAAATGTCGACACTAGCTAAGAATCGTTCCACATTGAAGAGGTCTTCCACGATCAGGCACTAAACCAAGGCACCCGGGTTAGCCATATTGCGAATCGAAAAAAAATAGACGAAGTGCGAACTTCGAAGTTCACAGGCTTAGAGCTTTTAGACATAAATCTTGAGCCACTCGACCTGCTCCGTCCGTACACGCTCTCGTTGCTGTCCTTCCTAGTCGGTTCCTCGCTTTCTCCCTCGTTGCACTCAAGGTTCTTGGTCTGAAAAATGAAAATTCTCGCGCCGAAGGGGTCAACCAGCCCAGTTCAGCTCGTCGCCACCTGCTCCCTCCTCCTTTGATGGCGAAGCCAGGTTACTGAGGCAATACAGCTCCCTCTAGCCAACCTAGGGCCGTGTACATAGTGCCCGTCCACCTTCTGACGGTGTCTGCCTCCGCGCACAAAAAATGAGATGGGCATCGCTGCCTACGCCGACGGCCAGAGGCCCGCGCATCTACATTTTTTCGCCTGACCCCATCAGTGCCGACCCAACTACACCACCACGCGCATGCCTCGCGGCGGATATGCGCAGCAGCAAGAAGGTTTCGGTCATCCCTTGAGGGTGAGTCTAGCCCTGCTCGCCAGAAAGACCCCCCCCTTCACTACAACCCATGTCTAAGCAAAAGCTTGTCGAGGAGCGAGGGGAAGAAGGGAGATCATTGCAATTGACAATCGCCCGAATCTATCCAGATCATCTGTGTTAGGCACGGCAGTGTAAACATCGACACTGGCTAGGAATAATTCCACATTGAAGGGGTCTTCCACGATGCAGGTACACATATAAGGCACCCGGGTTATCCGCGCCATCTCTGCCGCGTCTCTCTAAAAAACTAGTGACGTCATCACACACACCCAACACCTGTATTCAGGAAAAAAACGGGAAATTAGGGTACATGCGGTTGAAGGACGGACCGCTACGGAAAAGGGTGAGCGACATTCATCATTTTCAGCCCATGCGGAGGTCAGAGATATCGTGGCCCATAAATAAATTGTCACTAAGGGATGACCAAAAGTTGTGCTTCAATAGCAAGTGTGGTCCGTCCTGCGTAACCCACACTGGATTAATAGTGTAACTACAAACCTCATCTAGCCCAAGCTCCTACCTCCTCCTGTCGCGCTCTCTCCATACGAAGGGCTTGCTCCATGAGCTCGCGCTTCGACCTGTTCAACACCTGCAAGAGCTGACGAGCTGTCGCGATAAAGCACCATAGCCCCGTCTGAACGTTGAAGTACGCGCCAGAGGCAAAAGACAGACAATATCGATCGTTAACGATTGATTCGTTGGTGCCCGGTACTTGTTGGTATTCACATTCAAAAGAACGAAAAGTAGAGAGCGAGCAGTACTTCAACACGATACAACATTTTCTGAGCCGTACATCACGTGAGAACTGCCTGTAACGTTCAGAATTCATTGACGTTGTGAGGACTTCGCTCGAGATTGAAAGAACAACCGAACATGCAACCCAGCGCAAGAGGCGTCCATCAGTTGGAATGAACAAGCGCAGACTGTACGCACGGCAAACAACACATTACACTGTGTCCTGCAATGTGACTTTAATCTTACTTGGGGGTGGAGGTACCGTGATAACAATCTACTTCGTTGGGACATTCATCAAGTCGGGCATAATTGCGTCAGGGATATTTACGAAGATTCTTGATCCACGCGGCAAAAGAGTGCTTGTTGTCCAACGCTGTCACGGAGCGAAGCGAGGCGCTCTTCGTTCTGAAAAGAGTCGCGGAGCGGGGAGCTCGATTTATCCGACGGCAACATCTGAACGAGGGGCGGAGTGATTGTTTTTCGCTTGGAAACGTCAAGCAGAGGAGCGAAACATCCTGTCGCGCTGCTGGTACTTATACGGAGCGTTCACGCTTTTCACTGCGGCGTGTAAGCCATTCGAGACCACGGTCATGGCGATGGTGCACCGTCAGAGACGAAAAAGGAAAAACAGAACAATGTAGACATCCGTACCAATGGACGTAGCACTTAAAGTTCGTGAAGTACTTTGGGTTGATCGAGCATCGAGTCGTGTGCACGGTGTACTGTGCGGGGATGTGCAGGGACACCATCGTTGAAACGCCGCCGCCTGCACAACCCATCAAACACACAACGCTATGATCGTACGCATAGAAATAATTGTCATCACGGCTTGCTCTCACAGACGAAGCAAATTTTATTTTTTCTTACATCGACATTCTCCTCCAACCATCCACACGCTTGCTTGTGCAACCGCACAAAGGCAGTGGAATGCCTCGCTTGCTTCCACTGTTCGTACTTCTAGCACCAACGATTTTGTTAGCCCCGTGCAATCATGTAGGCATCTTCGGTACAGTCAACAAATTCGAGGTCTACGCCAACTTGCTCCAACACACGAGCAGCTTGTACACATTTACAGATGTAGCCTGTTCAATAGACTGGGCTGCAGGAAATTTTCCCGACATACATACATGTGGTCCAACCTAAAAATCCGGATGTATAGTGAGCTCGGCCCAAGGAATGGTGTCATTCTCTGCCGAAAGTTGTGGCACATGATACCCGATGCCGGATTGATGTTTCTCTAATGGCAGCTGTGCTGTCAACGCCAGGGGAGTATGGTTTGCGCCAACACCGTAGAAAATCACCGTGAATCCGCGACGAAACACACTTAATTCCACGAAAAAAAAACTCGCGGGTTCGACGGCTGATTCTGTCACGGAGAGCAACCCGGAGTTGAGCAACCCGCATCGTAGTGTTTCTCAAACGGCAACGGAAAACCATACGAGGACAGTAAATGCCGGTACGACCTGACGTATTACCACAGCAGCATGGCACATGTCGGTACCAAACAGCGGCCGATTCGTTGAGACGGCAAGGCTATCCACCATACATGGTGCCATGCTAACCCGCCTGGTGACAAGCGAATTGTCGGCGAGCTGTCGAGCGAACGTCTCCCCGACGGACTCGACGTACGCCATATCTCACTCTGTGTGAGACAAAGCAGCGAAATGGGTCGCTTGATTGGTTCCGCATCGTGTCGTTGTAAGACTGGATCGTGACAATAGATATCACACCCAAAATAGTGTCAAGGTAGGTGCAGTGCAAGACCGTAAGGTTTTGCGATCGTAATGTTTCGGAATTCTCTCGAATTCCGGATGAGTCGCCGAAGGGAGCGATCAAAAAGTAAGGTTGTACGGTTAAGGTCACATTTCCGTGCGGGTAAAATAGTAGTCATACAGGCGCAGGACAACTTCTGGCAAGGCCCTTCGGGCTGAGGGTTGATTACCTGCCACCGCGACTTCGGGACTTTCGTTGCTGTCTTAAATTTACTGACGGTGATGCGATTTCGTGGCAACACCGAAACGATGATGAGAAGGAGTTCACCTCCGTGCCACGCGTCGCCAACTTCGAGCGGTTACGGCAAGCAAAATGGTGTTCGCCAATAAATATTCAACGATTGGGGGCTGCATGAGATCTACGCACCCATTTTACAATGCCACATCGTTTGTTACTTTTTGGAACATCCAACGTATCAACATGTATGTATGTGTCACCGAAGTTCGGCACACTAATAGACTATTTCGCACATGGCATCCATCGGTGGCTAAGTCGTGAGACATCGTATCTTTGTGGAACTTGCGTGTTCTTTTTTTCTTTTTTTCCTTCATGATGTGTAGAAGCGCTTGTTCGTGAGTACGCTTACAGCTTGCGAGAAGGCATTTCTTGAAGCCTTCACGAACTACAACCTGAAAGGAGTCGCGAACCGCAGAGGATGTCTTCCTTGTGATTTGGATCAGAGCGCTTCAGGTAGAGATTATCGCGAGACAAAGACAAAATACTTCTGAAGTATTTTTTCAACACCCGGTTGCAGTCTCATGCACCTATTTCGCTGTCTTGCCTCTCTAGCCGAAAAACTCCGATCCTGCTTACCTACACGGTGGAATTTCCTCGACAGCGGTTCTCACAAGGGTACGCACAACCAAGGACTTTCTTTCGCTCGCACTACCTGTGCGCTCAATTTAGGAACGAAACACAGGTACCGGAGACTTGAAAAGCAAACCTAGCCGACCTTCTCGACTTTCAATAACACCCCCGACGCTTGTGGCTGTGTTGCTGCTGTTGCTGTAGCTGTTGTGTTACTGCTGTTCTTGTTTTCTTCATATTTGGAAACCGTCCTGATCTCTGCTTAGTACCTTCTTAAGCTCGTGCTGGTCGAACTGACGTGGATTCCTTCCATAATCACACACCAACGAGAGAAGGCACCTTGTTTGTGTGTGTACTCGGTTGGATACGATTCTCCAAGATCTCCGGGGGTAACGCAGGAATGTATAATGGGTTTGATGGACTTGACGCGCTAGGCTCTGCTTTCCTGCCCATGTCTCTCACTCATTAAATTAAAGAACTTGAGTCAAACCATATTGCAGAAACGTTCTCGACAAGAGCCCGCGAGCGTGATCGCGCAATACAAGCGCCGACATCCTAAACACGATATCGTGGAGTCAGCTGACGTCGGTAGAGAAAGGTTTGGGAGGCGTTGTCATGTGTGCGGATTCCTTGATATTCCAAGCGGTGTGTACGGAAGGTCGTGTCAGCTTCATTAGAGCAGGTAGCGGCGGAGAGCCTAAAGCCGCAGGAGGTCCGAAAAGTGGTGGGGGAAGCGAGGCGACCGGGGAGCAGGCACTTGCGACGGGAGCGGCGGCAGCACCGGCAGTAGCACCGGCGGCGAGAGTACCGACCCACGGCCGCAGAGTCTTCCTCGTGGCGGTGGTGGGAGATAGCGGCAGGGGTGCAGGCATTCGCGCGGGAGTGGCGGCAGCGCCGGCTGCAGCACCGGCGGTGAGAGTAGCGACCCCCGGCAGCAGATTCTTCCCCGCCGTGGAAGTCGGGGGAAATCGGCCGGGGGAGAAGGCATTCGTGGCGGGAGTCGCGACATCGGTGGCAGCACCGACGGCGGCATCGGGGGCTTGTGCGATTAATACGAAGTAATGGATAGATTGGATTTTTTGGGGGGCAATAATGCAGCAGGGGGGCGTTAAGATATTGTGCTTTGGGAAAAAATAAAAGGGGGCCTGTTTAGACACATATTCAGCAGGGGTCATTTAAGAAACCCATGTTGTCTCGATGTTTGACAAAAGGCATAGTTGGTGAAAGTTTCCTCTGGGGTTATGTCATGCGCAGGATTTTTCAAACGCTCTCGACAAGAGCCCTCGAGCTTGATCACGCCGTACACGGGCCGACAGTCTCAACATACTTGACACATTCTATGATGATTGAATAGAAACCGAAGGACCCAGAGCAACTACAGCATACGTAAAACATACATTATCAATAACAAACAGCCGCCGAACCGTCAGACATCGCAACGGGCTTGGCATGTACACAAAAAAAGAGGTGGACAAAGGAGTTCGACAAGTAGAGCCCACAGTTCCCACTGGATACGGGAGTAAACTCGCGGGATTCATTCTTCATCTACCCCTACTTGTATCATAATCTACGGCGTCGTACCCCTTCCCACAATGTTGGACCCCCCCCCCCCCCCCCCCC
>CACKRE030003278.1:125389-136861 GCA_902602495.3 Ectocarpus sp. CCAP 1310/34
CCCTCGACGCGTTACACGGTGCTTACAACTGCTGTCTCTGGAAGTGAACACCAGAAAATATATTAAGTCACACGCAGCTGTCATCCGTACGCAAGGAAGTAAGCACAAGATGCCGAACGCCCTTAGACTAGCAGGATGCAGCGCACCCTTCATGCCACTCGCCCAATACCTCACGGCGCTTCGCGCTTGGTGATGTGAGAGCCTGGTCCGGTGAGAACCCGGCGTGCTCCGTCCCGGCTTTGTAGGGATGCGAGGTCAATGGTCTAGCGACTACGGCATGCACGACAATGAGTACACCGCCCCCCCCGGTGTTTGCCATCGGGGTTCGGTTTCCTCGCTTAGAAGCGATGTTGTCAGACAAACAAAGTCACGTTGTGAGCTCGGCAACCAGGTTCTCGGATTGTTCACTTCTGTTTGGTTTTTGGCTGTAACCATTATGAACGGTGGTCGAGTAGATCATGTTGTGCGAGGTGGAGAACCCTCACTCCGCGCAAGGGGGATGATTGCACCACGTTGTGTTCAAATGGTCAGGCACCCTCGAGGCAGCTACACAGTGCTTACAAATGTCTCTGGAAGTGTATACCAGATTCTGCACTCATTGTGGGCGAGAGGGTGTGTCGCGTTTGCTGCTGCTGCTGTTTTCTGTTATCTAAAGCGGTGGCGGAAGCGTCCTGTTCAAACAATCAGCAGCAGCAGCAGCACAAGCCGGGGAATTTTTCAACNGCTAGCTGATGATGGACACCACCCCCCCCTCCAGCGAATGATGATGGATACCACCCCCCTCTCTAGCTGGTGATGATGGACCGCCCCCCGTTCTTCGGTAGCAGACGCACGAGCCTACTGCAGGTACTTTTGTGCAACTACCACAAAAAACTATTCCACCTCCCGATCTAGTAACACGGACTTTGTTTCATGTAGATTGCAGGCATCAACGTATCCCGCCCTAAATGACAAGCTGCTGGTGTACTATGTACCAGGATGGGGCTCAGCCGGAAGAAGCGCGTGGGGCTCGGAACAGGAACGGGCATGTCATGGAAGGATAACAACGCGTTCGCGGATGACCAGGCAAACCTCCTATTCTTGGAAAGCATGAGGGAAAGAATCGATGCAATGCTCTCTAGCGGTAGAATGGAAGANTAGGACCGGGCATGTCATCGAAGGATGACAACGCGTTCGCGGATGACCAGGCAAACCTCGTATTCTTGGAGAGTATGAGGGAAAGTATCGATGCAATGCTCTCTAGCGGTACAATGGAAGACGGTCTGGTACTCGGAGCATGCTCGGATGTCGTCGAGCACGCTTTGAGCTTCAAGCTGGTATTGGGCAGCGACGATACGGACGTCATCCTACCGGTAGGAGTACCAGACGTGCTAGCGGCATGCGGCAGCCGGGGGGCATGTTTTTGCCGACCTAGCCATGTTACTATAGTCGTCGGGATCGTAGCCTGGCCTTATGCCGTAGCATCCCCGAATAATGACATTGGGCGATTTTCACAACTGCTCCGAACATCGAAAGGCGTTAGATCTAGCGCGTCTAGACTACATCGTTATCCATCTGTATTTGGGACGAGACCGGCGTTTGGCACGACAAGTGCGTTGGGGCGTAGATGACAGGGCCAAGGCTCCCCACATATTGTCCCCCTTTCGTTTCCTCCTCAACTCTCGCTCTTACAACTTTTTTCCGTAGGGGCCCCTTTTCTCCTGTTCCCCCTGGGGTGTATCACCCCGTCGAACGTTATGAAGAAAATTAATTTCCTCCACCCAACGTTTTCAATTTACTCCCAGGACGAACGACACCGATGACCACGCGTAGTTTGTCGAGCACGACTAGTCAAAATCATCATAACGAAGCACTAAGTGGGCGTGGGTAATGTGTCTTCAAATCGTGTGTGTTGAGTAAGGAACTTCTCTGCAAACTTTAATCGTGCACGTGCGATAGGATGCACGGTGGAAAGACGCGATGCAAACAGGAACGCAACCGTCGCGCCTAGCTTCAACAACCTTCTCCGGTGGTTTTGTCCAGGGATACGAGGGCTTGTTGAGGCGACCCATGTGCTGGATGCAACAACTCAAGCCCTGCTCAACGGGGCGGACAGCGCAGACGGAGGGGGCAGGGGAATACCTTTAAGACCCGCGGCAATTACGCTTGCTTTTTCAACGCCGTTGCGTTGGGGTTTTTTGGTGCCAAGTGCAAAACCCCTGACCAAGCGCTGGGGCTATCTCTGTCGGTTTGTGTGGCCGTCATCCGGGCGGCCATAGTACACATGCAGGAATTCATCAGCGGCTCTGAGTACTGTGGCTTCTACTGTACGCTGCAAGCTTACTCCGCAACAGAAGTCGAGGGCGCTCTGAAGCTTGGGTGCAACACTCCTGCGGTGTTGACAGAGGGCGTAGCTCGTGTCCTGTACCTGCTTGCCGTGCGGGAAGTCGCTGGTGAGTTCAGCGACAGCTACCAGGCGGCCATTCCGTGGACAGCACAGGCCTTTGGGGTTAACATGCGGTGCTTTCACCCAGAGAGCAACCGGGAGAGGAAAGTGGAGACACAACCCGTTCGGGTAGAGGTAGTATCTGTCGACACGGTGGGTAGCAGCCCTTCTCGCGTATGCCCTTTACCCGCACACTAAAAGAGTTCGACTGGTCGTGCGACAACAGAGTGGGTTGAATGATGAAGCCGTCGTTAACTGCATCGACGTCCTTGAGCTTTTCGAGGCCCTGACCAAAATGGCGAATTGGCCGCATTCGTTCACCGATTTGCAGAGGTGCTTGCCGGTGATTGCCGCATACATGCTCAACGGCACTGACTTTACTCCTACGTTTTTTGGCTTGACTTCTTTTTTCATGTTCCAATCATATTTCGAGTCAGCGAAGAATGCCGAAAACCAACAATTTGTGAAGACCCTGGGCTCCGAAATGATTGAGGACGGGGTGGTCACCGGTTTACATTTGGAGAAGCAAGTGTTGGTGAAATTTGTTTCGCTCGCGTACTTTGTCAAGAACAAGAGTTTGTTTCCCAATGCGTTGCCGGGGCATCAATTCACTGGAAATAAACGGGGAGGGGAGGTCGATGACACCAAACAGTGGGTTGAAGCGATCAAGGAGCGAACTGCTGAAAAATGGTTCGGTGCGGGGAACATCAAGCATGCCGCCCCGAACAATGATGCCACCCACCTCTGTGTCCTGCGGATGTCGTGGCTGGTAGAATATTGGCTTTCTATTGTGCCGAGTGGCTGTCAGGCTTCGGCCGTCTCTGCCAGGTACCCCATTCAAATTCCCAAGTGAGACGGGATGGGGCACATCGAGAATACGGAGGTTGAAGGCGGTTGTATGATGTTGATTCGCAGGGTTCCTAAGGTGACCATCTGGCCGGGTGGGTTTGAAACGGTGAGGTGCATGTGTTCATCTGGGAAGAGGAAGCGAGGCGGTCACTGCACGAGCTGCGTTTGCACCACTAAAGGTTTCGGTCAATGCTCAGAGTTGTGCAAGTGCAAGCTCACATGCCGCGAGGAAGAGACGGAAGAAAATGAGATGCGGGAAGATTGTTTAGCACAGGAAGGGCAGGTGGTTTCAGATAGTGACAGCAACAGCGACAGCGATGAGGAACCTTTGCCGGGTATGTTTGGTTGTTCGAACGGGGAAGCGGAGTTGGGGACCGGCGGCGTGGTTTTAGGTCCTTGTAGTTTCCTGGAGGATGACGTTCATGAGAACGAGCAAATAGAGGGATACGCTTCGCACTACCATGTAGGACCACAGTTGAATCTGCAGCCTGGTGATATGCGTACCTCGGTACCTTCGCGTACTGAGACTAATGAAAGGTCAATTTGAGACGTCGGTTTGCTTTTCGTGTATCGGTTAGCAAAATATTGTTGTGAGGTTGCATTGGTACATGGTAAAGTTTCACCATGAGCGGTGTCACAGGTGCTGGCAATTGCTTCACTTCAAGGAACTCAGCCACTCTTTCATCGTCCACCCCATACACCTCGTTTTTGTTTGTTTTTACTCTAGGAACACGGGTGCCAAGCAATTCCTTCTTCATGCCGAGACCACGGCAATAGAAAAGGGAGCACCTCAGTACCAATTTTCGTGCACGCGCTGGCAGCTTCGATCGGGCTCGAGTCATTACACTATCCGATTATGCCCCATCCCCCACATAGCCGTGTTAGAGGCATCTCCTCCGACAACCAATGTTCCTTTTTTAAGAAACTCGGAAGGAACGTTTCGCCTTGTTTATTACCCGGCTCGAACCAAACAATGTCACACGCTAAACTTGCACATCCGACTATCCTGTGCTCGAAATCGCAGCCATGCTATTCAGAATAGAAGACAAGCCTCGTCGTGGTGTCGCAGCGAATGTCCTGAGTATACCACAAACCCCAGAATTCGCCCATCTTAAATTTGTTCACACGTGTGTATTTGGCGCTCCGTAGAAAGACGCACACAGATGGGGGATTCGTTTGAAGCCAACCACCCCGGTCGGCGCAGGGTTCCAGAAAAGAAAGGGGCAGTTTGACCGCCACGCCTCTCGTAGCCAACGACATCGCGGCCTTGACAAAAGTAAGAGCACTCTTGTACGGAGGGCTCGTCACCACCCAGTCAGGCCTCTTCCCCGAGGAAGCTGCGACAAAGTCGTCCGGGAAGGACTCCAAGCTGGCGTCAAGGTTGGTATCCGCGGGACGCCTGGCATCGAGAACAGCAGTCAAAAGAAATTTCAGCGATCGCGCACCTCATTTGGAAAAAATACCGTTTGTACAAAAGTGATAGTCTTGCTTTCACCAAAGACACCCACTGGGTATACAATGGCCACATGCATGTTCGAAAAGATAGCTCCCCTTACGTGAAATGAATTAGCATGTGCAGAGATTTTAGTTGCTGGGCTACTTTCAGATAACCTCACACACCGTTCTTACCCCGAGCTCGCGTCGTTCGTGAGGACCTCACACGTTGGCCGAAGACGGGTCGCCACGGCGTCCGTGGGCCCGCCGCACATGTCAAAATACATCCTGTGATAGACACAGTACCCAGTAAAGCTTCCACCGCCTCGGGTGAAGTGCAGTACCTATCAAGCCACCGTCGCTTCAGGTGCGTTTGTGGTTCAGGTACAGTCCACATACCCGTGGCATGGCGCGGCGTCTGCACTGCCTTACGTGCTCTCCGGTCTTACTCCGCTCCTTGCTCATCCTTTGCTCGTGTTTTTTGTACAATTGCAGCAAGAAACCAGAACGCTTGCACAGTGTGAGGGTGCTCGCACCTAACCCCCCCTCGTCCAAGGCAGGAAACTGGTTTGCAATGCCAATCTCGTCTACGAACGCCCGGATTGGCTGCTGGTCCTGGGCCTCATGTGCTGCAAGGCACAATCTTCTCCTTCTCCTCTAAGGCACGCGGTACAGCGGTTTCCAGTTGCCGACATCGGATAAAAACCTGTCCAGATTTCGTGAACAACAAATAAAAAAGTCTGTTGACAAAACCAAGACTAGGTGGAAGAGTGGCAAGGACTACAGAACATCATTTCGAGACAGATGCGACTGTAGCGGCAGCAGGGACTCACGACCGGGCGCAGCTACTGCGCCGTTTTATGAGGTTCCACCGCGTTTTGACGCACCATATCGGGAAGGTCTGTATCGGAATCCACAGACCAGATCCCAAATTCTATAATCGATTTTTCAGGCCTGTGCTTATCAAATGCTTGAGCCCTCCGAGCGCTGGTTCATTTTTTGTACCTCACGCTCCGCAACTGGGCGTCAAAGTTCGTCTCCCGAAGCGGCGGAACCGTGGCTCGTAAAACAGGCCGCAGTCTGCCTCAGGCCAACGACTCGAATCTCAGTCACCCAAGGTACAATACACCGTCATTAATCACTCACACGTGTAGTATTGTGACTTCCTTGAGCTTCTCGCGCAGTTTGGTCTCTGTCCTTCCGCTGAGCGTCGCGCGCCGTCGTGCTGAACGTGCTGGTGATTTGACCGTTGGTCACGTGCCCGTGGGGGGGCTCCGCGGGTGCTATTTTATTGTCACTGGTACCTGGTCTGCTTTTCGTCGTACTTTTCCAACTTTTTCCTATTGGAGCAACGTCTGTGCGGCGGCGCTCTCCCTAGCATCGCCGCGATCAGCGGCACCCTCCATGGTGCCAGCTGGCTCCTCCTTCTTGCTTGCCTTCATGGTATCTTCCACTAGCGACATTCGCTGGCTCATCTGATCCGTCAGCGAGCTAACTTGCGGTCCTCAGGGCCACTAGCTCTTCTCTTGACTTCTTTCTGTCTTCCGCCGCAGAGTCGCTGGAGGAGTCACCCCCATCTTTGCGACCTGACATTCCCAATGGACTCTCCCTCGAGGGACTGACACGAATGTGTTCGAAGTATGTCCTTTACTTGGAAGGGGAAGACGTTTTATCTCTTGTATTAGACACGCAAGGGGAGTAGGGAGAAGTGAAGCCCTCTTTGGAGTTCGAGGGATCCCCGCACATGCAACCATTTCAAGGTGTACATATGCCTCAACTGCGTGCCCTCTGTTGTTGCCGGTAGATCTGACCAGTCCGTATCCAAACACACGAACATCGGGAAGTCATCGATTCGCTCACTTTGGGCAGCGAGTGCGAGAAACTGGGTACGCGATGCTATCAACTTCTTCCCTCGTGTGGACGTACCTCGACATTCCCACGTCAGCCAAATACCATCATCCACAGGTGAAAAGGTTCACAATATGCACAGGTGAAAAGTATCATCTTTTCAGTCCCACCAGCCTGTTGTGGGCGAATACTGAGCCGACCCGTGACGGCGGTTCATGTACTATCGGACACAAGTGTAGTGTGCGGAGGTGAGGTGAGTCAAAATGCGAAGAATACCCACCTAAACGATGCACGGGGGAGAAATGTTAACAAACGAACCATACAAGCAGCTCCCTGAAGAACTGATCAAATGCTGTTCCGCATTACGGAACCCGATGTCAACGGTCAATGTCACAATGCAAAAGAAATTCCGTCACTCATAACAAGATACTTGCACGATGCTGCCGTCCGTCGCCACAATGCTCTGCAAGGACGATGCTAAGTCAGACTTCCATCCTGCTGGGACTAGTTGGACGGAGGAAAGAGAGAGCTGAAAAGTACGCTAGGCGAACCGCCCAACGGGCCCACCAATATGCAAACTTAAACTTCATGCGTACTGCGATAAGACTCAGAGCACACCTTCATGTCGAGCGACAGCGCATCGTGCGCACGGCTATCCCGGCGAATAGCCCTGAAACGGGCAAGGAGGTCTTGAAGCTGTTGTGAGCAGCTTCGGCCCAAGGCCTACAGCAGCACCGCAAGGCAGCAAGACGTCCAGAAACAGTTGCCGTCCCCTCGGATCGAGATGCCTATGGTCTGGCCCATAGAGTACACACACTCGACACCAGGCACTTTCAAGGCCAAGAACGACTCTGCTTCCTTGAAGGACAGCAGCTTCTTTGACAACGCTACCTGAAAGAGGGCAAGGGTTACATGCTAACAAGATGAGTCTCAGATTGGGGAGCAAGCTCACGTCGCTTGCTAAAAGCGGCAGGCACCGCGACTACCTACTAGAGTGACCCTCACATATTCAAGTAACAAATGAAGCATTGAGAGGGGGGGGTATGTGCAATTTGCCCTTGAGCGGGGACGCGCAGGTAGGGCGCAGTACAATGAGATGTCCGGAATTGTCTCCGACCTGCACTTGCAAGAGACAGCGGGAATCACCGAACAATGTGTAACCTATCAGCGCGCGTGAAATATTTCGGGGGGTTGCGTTTAAACTCTGAGAACGCCGATGCCGCTCTTTCTCCTACATACCTCCTTGTCGTAGCATCTTCCCTCGGAATCAGTTGAGGCGGCAGCGTGGATCGCTCCTTGGTCGGGAGCACCGGAGGATGCCTGAGGCGAGGCAGGCCTGGCATTCACCCTCTCTGTCTCCTCTTCCTTCCCGTTCTTTTCCCCCTTCTCCTTTGTTTCCTCCTCCTTCTTCTCCGCCCCCTCGTTCTCCTCCCTCCCCTCCTGCAGCGTGAGCTTGCGGACCGTAACGCCTCCCTCCGCCTCTTGGCGAGCGTGCGGCTCGGGAGAGGCCGCCCCCTGTACGAACCCCTCCTTCGGCTGCTGCTGCTGCCGCTGCTGCTGCTGCTGCTGCTGTTTCCAGTACAGCATACTCTGTTCCTCCCGCGGGATGTCCTCCTCGATCACGCATCCCTATCCGTGCAGAACGTAGGCGAGCACAAGGGGTTGTGGATAAACGGAACAATTATGAAATACTCACAGGGGCACAACCGAGCGTAGACCAGCACAATATTCCACCCTGAGGAAGGTGCACCTTGTTCGTCCTGATTTTGTGTCGATCTAGCCGTGTTGTTTCTTTCAGAACATCACAAACCGTACCAAGTACTTGTACGATGAGCGGTTGCCGAAAAATGTTCATCAGACAAGTTCGAAAAACATTTCGCGACAATATTTCCACTGTCTTGAATCCCCAAGAGGTTGACATCGCAGCGCGAAATAGCACGCTGAAGCGCATATTACGAGACTACAAGTAGCCGTGATGAGCGCCAACCGGACGATATACCACGGAAGGGAGAACCAACAAGCCTCCCCAAGGGACACATCTCTACTATGCCTTTCACTGAACGCAAACCAACGTTGACATCGCCCTGGGGGCACTGATTTTCGTTTCGAACGAGACCTGCAGTTCCGTGCGGTATCGACCAAGACTTATCAGCCGGAGTGATGCAAGCCATCAAGCGTTACGATATCGCGATCGTTCGCCTTCACGGTACAAATCGGTCGTGTACCTTCGCGCCCGAGCCCCCCCCGTTGTCAAACCCGGCAGCGTTCTTGTTCGAGGACCTTTGACCCTTGGTCGCTCCTCTCGCGCCCCCTGGCCTCCTGGCTCTGTTCAAGGCCGAAATGGCGAGGTCCTCCGGGCGTCCGGTGGGCCGGCTAAGCGTCTTGCTTGCCACAGCGGTAGTTACCGCGTTTCCACTACCACCACTAGCAACAGTCGCGGTTGTCGGGGAGTTGCCGTGTTCGGCACCGGGTTGGACAGTAGCCGATGGCCTGTCTCTGCCGGCTTTCGCCCGGCGCTTTTCTTGGCGCTTCGCCTGGCGCTTCCCTTGACGCCGACTGGGCTGCTCCGAAAAATCTGCGGAAACCGACCTGGCCGCCTTCCGTGCCTGCCACGCCTTCTTGCGGCGGTCTCCGGCGATACCTCCAGCGCCGATGAGCGGGTAGAGGCAGCACTCCCATCGCTCGCCACCGCAAGCCCAGCGACAACCGCCACCGCCGCCGCCGCCGCCGCTGGTCCTGCTGGTGCCGCCGACTGCAAAATTCCGGTGAACGAGGACGCGATGGTGAGATTGACGCGAGTGCAAGTGAGAACGGAGAGATTGAAGGAACACTCGACCATCGGCGGCGAATTCCATCTCAACAGTGCTACCGGCGCCCGATCCAAGGTCTCAAATGTTGCCCCATGGGTTGTGCGAGATGGCCGTTCACCTGGGAGATTGATCGAGGACGCCACTTCGATAGTATAGCACAAACTAACCTGGTGCACAGAGATGCTCCGCAGCTCGACGGGAAGCACGACTTCGCCAGTCTCCATCGTGAAAGCCGCCCCTGGCCTCGACACCGCCCCATTAGCAGCGGGAGCACCACCAGCAGCAGCACCAGAACTAGCCTGGCGAACAGAAGGTCCCGCTGCGGCTGCCACCCAGGTCGTCGGTTCACCTATGGTTTCCTCCAAGCCAAGTCCTCTGGCACCTACCGCATTCGTCGCGACTGCGGCTGTCGACACGCGCCCGCGGGACGGCAGGGTGGCCGTAGGGGGGGGCTTCGGCGACGGGCTAGACCTAACCGAGACCCGAGCGTAGTCCCGTGCGGTCGCTGGTGCTGCTGGTGCCGCCGACTGCAACATGCCGGGAAACGAGGACGCGATGATGAGATTGACGCGAGTGCAAGTGAGAACGGAGAGATTGAAGGAACACTCGACCATCGGCGGCGAAATTGCTCTCAACAGTACGAACGGCGCCCGTTTCAAGGTCTTCAAACGTTGTCCCATGGGTTGTACAAGAAGGCCGTTCGCCTGGGATATTGATCGAGGACGCCACTTCGATAGTACAGCACAAACAAACCTGGTGCACAGAGGTACTCCGCAGCTCGACGGGAAGCACGACTTCGCCACTCTCTATGGTGAAAGCCACCCCGCCGCCCCAGCAGCAGCGGGAGCACCACCAGCAGTAGCACCAGCACTAGCCTGGCCAACACGCGGAGCCCTCAGACCACTCGCACGAGCGGGAGGCCCCGCTGCGGCTGCCGCCGTGATGATCGGTACACCGTTAGCTTCCTCCAAGCCAGGTGCGTCGGCGCCTACCCCATTCGTGATGACTGCGGCTGCCGACGCGCGCCCGCGGGACAGTAGGGTGACCGTAGGGGGGGGCTTCGGCGACGGGCTAGACCTACCCGAGGCCCGTGCGGATTCCCTTGTCACCACTGGTGCTGCTCGTGCTGGTGACTGCAATATACCGGGAAGCGAGGATCGCGATGATGAGATTGGTACAAGCACAGGTGAGAATCGAGTAGGGAGAGAAGGAACAACCGGCCATCGGCTAACACCACTCAACAATGCTACGGGCGCCCGTTTCAAGCTCTCGGAACGTTGACCCGCCAAAGACGGGGATTACTCTATCCTACTTGACCGAAAACACGATGTGCTTCACACACAAACCTGCTGTGCAGAGGGCATCTGTGTCCCTGCCAAAGGCACGACCTCCTCCTGTTGCTTGGGTATACTAGCTGGCCCTGCCGCTGCAGCAGCATTTGCTTCCCCGATGGCCGCCCATTCCGGCGCCCTGGCGAAATACATGCGCGCCCTACTCCGGGTTGCGTCTTATCCCCGCACCACTCCTGGGCGTGAGGCAAGGGTCCAGTCTCGGACCGCCCGCACCCGTCCGCTTTCGCTCGCGCGCGTCGAGAGAGGATCCGCCGCAAGCAATTGGGGAGCGGGAACGGCAGCAGCACCCGGGAAGTCGTCCGTCAACCAGGCAAGCAGGTCCTGGCGCTGTCTGGCAAGGGGCATGATGCCGGACCAACGGACACCGGCATCGTGGGTCCAGGACACGGTGATACTGGAAAACGCCTCCTGGAGTGTGCGCAAACACGAGAGGGTGGGGTAGGCGGCACGATCCCAGAGAATACGTTTTGGTGGAATCGACCACACCCTCGGGGCAACGTTTTCATCACAAATTGACACATCGAGCAGTGGAACGCCTTGGAGCGATCGCACCCTCTCTCCCCCTCTCTCCCCCTATCTCTGTCTCTCTCTGTCTCTCTCTGTCTCTCTCTTGCTCTCTCTCTCTCGCTCTCTCTCTCGCTCTCTCTCTCGCTCTCTCTGTTTCTCTCTCTGTATCTATCTCTATCTATCTATCTATCTATCTATCTATCTCTCTCTCTCTCTCTCTCTCTCTCTCTCTCTCTCTCTCTCTCTC
>CACKRE030003278.1:175170-196478 GCA_902602495.3 Ectocarpus sp. CCAP 1310/34
AAACGGCGCGGGAAGAAAGCAAGCGAGAAGAGACCGACCGCGTGACGTGACATGTTGCGGTTGAATTTCAGCGACTAGTTTTTCTGTTGCCCTCTCCCCCGTTTGCTGTCGCGTTCAGACTGTCTCTACGGAATGCCTGTCTCTGTGCGAGTTTGTTTATCTTCTCGTCTGTCTTTGGTTAATTTCGTTTTATTTTGTTTTGTTTTTTTACTGGCACGTGCTGCTGACCCTTGAGGTCCTTCCGGAAGGCTACCCCTCAGGCTGGTGGTGCGCACGTTCCACAATTTATTCATCTATTTGTTTCTGATTCTTTTGTTTTCTTGTATTTTATCGCTCTGCTAACCCTTGGGGTCCATTTTATTTTGGTATACCTTTTCTAGGTACGTTAGCCTGTGACCACGGAAATTGACCGAGTCAAGTGCTGGATTAGTACGGAGAGATTGAGACAGAAGGAGGTACTGCATAGAGAGACCGGGATGGTTTTTAATGTGAAGACAACAGCAACAGTCAGCGTTGGGGAGGTATTCCCTTGGGGACACGGGCGTCTTGGAAACAATCGTTGGGGACGGTGACGACGGCTCGCGAGCACGGGTGTAGCGGAAAAAAAAAAAAAAGGCGCCGAAACAGTACTCGCCACACCCGAATTGAAATCAGCGCATGCAACAGAGGATGTAACAGACGAACGCTAAGCCGCGATGATATTATAGTCAACAAAGGGGGCGGAGTTCAAGAACGAACACCGCCAGTGAAATCATATTCAGAGCTTCTTGGGCGGCGAGTTGCACGAGTCGACTTCCCAGAAGTCGCCGCCACTCCAGTTTTCGCCTGACGCCCAAACCCTTTCGACACTACAGAAGCAGCAGCATTTGGTGTGTGCCATATCCATCTGCCGCGCTTCTTTCACACAAAAAAAAGCACATACACACACACACACACACACACACACACACCTCAAGGATTCCCAGCTGCTGCACCAGCGCTCGTTTCGCCCGAACCCGGTCTCTCGACTCCCGCAGGCCTTCCAGCTTGCCCCTTATCTGCTGCACCGTGTCTCGACGCCGAGTCACCGCCGCCTCCATCGACCCGAGCGACCCGGCCGACCCCGGCTGCAATCCTCCTGGTGCCGGGCGACGGTCGCTCCGGCCACCGCTCTCGACATCCTCCCCGTGCAGGACCGGCGGCGAAAGCAGGCCCGCCGAAGCTCCGTCGTCGTCGAGCGGGGCCGGCGCGGTTTCTGCCGCTGCGGGAGGCAGGGGGGATGGGGGAGATGACTCAAAGTCTTCAGAGTGCCGCTGTGATGCCGCGCTGGCATTGCACCGCGCATCAGCGATTTTCTCGGAATCTGTTGCTGCGGTATGGTCGTCAGAGTCTTGGGAGTCTTGGGAGTCTTGGGAGTCTTGGGAGTCTTGGGCCTCCTCCTCCTCGAAAGAGACGCTGTCGTAAGCCTCCTCCTCCACCTCATCACTTTGGGCTTCTCCCCGACCAGCGGAAATGTCGTCCGGGACTTCGCCCGCAGCCTCTTCAGCATCCCCGCCGCTCGTCACCTCCTCTAGCACGCCCACCAAGCCGTGCTCTTTCTGCTGCTCCGCAGCTCCGATGTCGTCGGACCCCGACCTCCCCTCCCCAACCGGGGAACCCTCTGAAGCTTCGTCGGGCACCGCTTTGGCCGCGGACGAAAAGGCGCTAGAAGCCGCCGAGATGTCGTCGGGGATAGTGTCGGCGTCGCCTTGGTCTGGCCCCTCCTCTCCGGCCCTCGGCGTGCCACCGGTCGCACCGCCGGGTGCGGCTACCCTCTCCATCGCCTGGCTCGGGCGGCCTGCGGCAGCGAGCGGCACGACGCTCTCCTGCAGCTCAAGCGCCAGGGACTCGTCCAGGTGGAGGGACCCTTCTCGAACGTCTTCTGCGGGTCCCCCGACATCTCGGTAGTCATCCTCCTGCGGCAAGGCCTCATCAGCCACCTCCTCGTCGTCGTCCGATAGAGACGCCGCTCCGCCGACAGTTTCGTTTCCGTCCTGGGCCGGCTCCTCCGCACGACCACACCGGCGGAACTCCTCGTCCTGCTCTGTGCTCCTGCTGCGGCGGTGGTAGCGATCATCATCACCGTCTTCGTGCCCGCTGGACCCGAACGAAGTGTAACGCTCATCATCATCGTCGCCGTCGTCGAGCTCTTCTTCTTCGCCCTCTAGCTCCCGTAGCTGCTCTTGCGTGCGCCGCGACATCGCCTCCCGCTCCAGCTCGATCTCCCGGCGAACCGCGGCGTACTCGACGGACGCTGCGCCCTGCGTGCCGCCACCGCCGCTGCCGCTTCCTGCGGCGGCCCCGCGGCCTGCTCCAGCGAGAGGGCCGCTCCGCCGCACCGGCTCCAACAGCGAGGACGACAACCGCTGCTGTCGCCTGGCCGAGTCCCTCAGCGCCGCCATGCGGTAATCCAGCAAGGCGTCGAGGTCGTGCGCGCCGACCATGCCGCCGTCTCCCAGGACAGCCGAAGAAGAAGAAGCACCTCGAGCGGCACTGCCGCTGCCTCCCAAGCTAGCACTACTGTTGGCCCTACCCGCCGCCGCCGCCACCGCCGCCCCCCCCACTGAGCCACCGTGTTGCTGCCGACGAACGCCCGCGGCAAAGCTGTTGAACCCGTCGTGCGAAAGTCTCATGTGCCTGCCGGGGGAGAACTCCCCTCCGCTCCCGCCGCCGCCGCCACCGCCGCCGCCACCGCCTACAGAGCAAGAAAGCCGCCCGCTTACCCTGGAACCGTTCCTTGAACCGTTCCTCGAGACCTGCTGACGCGGTTGATCGGACCTCGAAAATCCTCTCACCGCTGACGATGATTTGCGCTCTCTCAGTTCGGGCGAAAGGGGCTCTTCCGACGGCCAGAACTCCGGCTTTTGCTCGTGTGGATCCGTCGCCGCTGCCGCCGCTGCTCCCGCCGTAACTGCCGCGGGAGCAGATGATGCTTGGTGGAGCATGCTGCGGCCATTGTGCACGGGGGAGTGCTCGAGCAGGCTATCGAAGTCGGTACTCGTCCTGCCTCCTTGTTGCATGCCCTCCTCGGACCTGAATACGGTAGAAGCGCAAGTTTGGGGAGGGTCCCGAGTTGGACGGACGAACAGCAACGTCGGTTTCCCTCCCCCCCAACGGCCGTGTTCCGGGTCGTCTTGGTTGGGGGGGGGGGGCAGGCGAGAGGCGCTGGGAAAAACTTACGTGTGACTTCGGTGTTGCGGAGTGGCGGCTTTGAACAATTACGAGCGGAATTGCCCACGGCAAGCGCATAGGGCGCTTCGAAAACGTAGGATATACGAGGCGAGAACTTCGTGCAGAGCGGCGGATTCTCTGCATACTACATAGGGCGTTGACATGCTGCTCACACCGAAACACTTTGTAAAAGGGAGAAGTCAGCCTCTACGTGCACCGGGAAGCACACAAAAGCACGGCATTAACGTCGGTGAGTTTGGCTCACCATCTCGCCGTCACCAACCAGCCTATTCTTTCGTTACCCCTGCGATCAACACATCAGGAGCGGGTAATCACTCCCAAAACCCCGGAAGGCAGCACTTAAAGTTAGCACTCCGTTGGAGAGACCGGTGCAGATGAGCCTGCGCCTGAACCAGCTGCTATTGCGCATACCGCCGCGGGCTAATTCTCTCGTAGGGGTACTTGACGGGGGATATTGAAGACTGCTGCAACAGGTTCTAACGTTTTGGTACTGGTTTGTTGAGGTTCGCTGGGCTGTCGAGTCAAAACAAGTGAGCTGTGTGAGCTTTATGAAACGTCACACGGCAGCTGGCAGTCAGCTAAAGGGTTGGTTCTGCTGCCGGCTGCATTTCCGTCTTGCGCCACCCCTCGATGATACAGCTGTGCTCTCATGAGCCCACTCCGGAGGAATCACTTGCACACACACGAGAAAAACACAACAACTGCCCTTACCCGCTGTGCGTCCGCCGTCTACCCTCCCCCTCGCTTCCCTCTTCCCCAAGACTGCCGCCGCCGTCAGAGGAGAGCCTCCCCCTCTCCCTCTCTGCCTCTTCCCTCATGCCGCCTCGCGCCCCGCGGCGGGCCATGGCCCTACCCCGCTCCACCGCACGCTCCTGAAACGAAGCAAGCCACGTTGAGAGAGAAGAGGGCGTCATCGAAGGAGGGGTGCAAATCAAGAGTTGAGATGAGGTCACATCGTACTCAAAGCCCGAGGTCGACCCTTGGGAGTCACGTAATCTCGTAAGACTCGAGGAAAATCGAAAGCACGTTGTGCAAGGTGAAAGCTGTTCTATACATCGACCCGTTCTCACTGCAGCAGTCTTAAACCACGCATGCAACATACAAGTTGAGCGATGTGAGGCATGGACATGTTTTCACCACATCAACTAAACCATTTCGGTTGCGCACCCCGCCCCTACCCGTTCCCCCATTTATTAGTTCTCCCAAACAAATTCCAAAACCTGACCTCAACCGGCAGAGGAGGAAACAAAAACAAAGAAGTTGAGCTAACAATCTACACACCTGGAACTCCAAGAACATGGCTGCCTGAGCCGCCATCGCAGAGGCCTGCTGCGTCTGTGCGCGTGCCCCAGCCGCCGCCACCGCCGCCACCGCCGCCCCCGCCTGCCGCCCGTGCGCCCCGAGCGCCGCCGCGGAAGTCGCCGCTATCGCCACCGTTGCCGCCTCCGCCTGGTGCGCGGCCCGCTCCCCGGCCTCCTGCTTGAGTCGCCGGAGCCGAGCCTCGTGGGTAGCGTCGTTCCGTGCCAAGGCCGCTTCGAAGGCGTCTTGTTGTTGGAGCAGGGTATCCGCCTGTGCCTGTGCCTTGGAGTTCTGAAAAACAAGAGAGAACATAACAAAGCGCCGGCGGACATTTACGTGCACAAGGTTACGTCTGGCCCGACTGGGGTGCGAGGCGGTTGGGGCTGAGTCGGGACAACTGGGGGCCGCCAGAGCGTGACACGGTTAAAGTTGTAAGGTCGCGGTATGCCGCACCCTTAGCATCCGCGGCGAGGTGCTGCCTAGTCGGATCGACGTATGCGCGCACTCCTCCTAATAACACCGCGAATCAACGCCGTGTTCCGCAAGTGCCGACAGCCAGGAAAATGTAATTTGCCGCTGTACGAAGCTTGAATGGGCAAAAACTACAGCAGTCTCGTGGCGGTTCAACCCTCCCAGAAGCTGCCGTTGTCGAAGGGTGTGCTTGACGAACCGCGAACAACACCGTCGTTGAAAATAATGGCCCAGGGTGTTCGCCTCTGGTGCCATACTTCTGTCGACTTCACAACGAAAACACTCGAGGTGAGCATGTGTCCGGGGAGTCATCCAAAACAATTACCCGTATGCTGCTGTCGCAAATGAAGCACTTTCAAACGCGTTGTCTGCATATTCACAACACTCGTGGCATTTGCGAGCGACCTCGCACTACGTGTACACGAAACAGCAGTGTCGTGCCGTGGGCAAGACTCGTCGACAACCCTTAATTCTTTTCGCTTCGGACGATTTGCCGCTATATTGTGCCCGCAGGTATGAAGTCCGTGACCACGGATTGTGTCCGCATCAGTTGGACCAGCACGGACGTTAGCAGAACTTAGCACAGAGATCCGAATGTTTTTCGACTCTCAGGACAAGACAACACCAATGACCACAATAACAACCAACCACAACAACGACCATATACCGCAGAGCCATCGAGAGTTGTCTCCCTCCGCACGTACCCTTTCCCTACGCAGCAGCAGCCCGGCGACACGCGCCTCCCGTCGGGCTTCTTCCACCCTCTGCGCCGCCAGGAGGGCGTCCGCCTGAAGCTCGGCGTCCTGTAGGTCGTCGTGCAGCCGGAGCTCGTTCAACAGCTGCGCCTGGAGCTCTGCGGGCGCGAGCCTCCTCCTCCTCCTCCTCCCCTCCTCCTCCCCTCCATCGCTACCCGGTTCATCTACGGCGGGCTGAGACGGGAGAGATTCCCCCGCCTCTCGCATGTCTCCGCCTCCACCAACAACACCGCCGTCGGACGCGACACGAGATGACTCCAGGGGCTCCTGTCGGCGCGAGGGGGCCAGCGCCGGCCCCTTCTGCAGAAGGGAGTCCCACAGGTTCTTCTTCAGCTCCTGGCGCGAGTCGGTCCTCGGGGACTTGGGAGGGGACCGATCGGCGCCCGCCGTCCGCCCTGCAGCCGCGGCGGCATCTTCCCCGACATCCGCCCCGGCGGCCGCCGGACCTGTCCTCGTCGCCGCCTCCTGCGAAAGGCTGTCAATGCGGAGAGCTTCTTCGGCAGCCACAACCCTTGCCGCGGACCTAACGGCGTCCGCCACGGCGGCGTCTTCCGATGCGGTCAGCAGGGCGTTCTGTTGCTGCTGCTGCTGCTGCTGCTGCTGTCGCGCTCTTGCAGCCGCTGCTGCAGCGGCAGCGGCTGCCGCAGACGCCGCTTCTTCCTCCTCCTGGCGCCGTCGTGTCGCCGCCTCCCGCTGCGCCCGGACGATGTCTTCCGCCACGAGCGATACCAGCGAGAATCCTCCGGCGGCTCGTTTTCTATCGTCCTCCTCTCCGCCGTCGTTGCCGCTGCTGCTGCTGCTGCTGCCGTCTTCGCCTCTCGCATCGTCCGACGAACTCCACGACGACTGACGACCACGGCCGCCTCCGCGACTACTACTGCCGGCAGCACGGGGTATCCAGGCGGGGAGGCCGTGGCCATCACCACCCTCCGCCTCCAACATGACGTCACCCGGACCCCTCGACACGAAACCCGACTGCCGGTACTCCTCCGCCGCTGCCGCTGCAACCGCCGCCGTCGCGTCAACCCGATCATCGTTTGGACGAGCACCGCGTGCGGCCGACGACAGCGCCCGTTCTGCGTCCCGTTTCCCTGCGCCGGAAGGCTCGCGGAGCTTCCTGAGGACCTCGGCGATCCCGCTGCCGGCGACCGGCGTCCAAGGCCTTCCTCCGCCATCGCCGTGCCTGCTGCTGCTGTCGCCGTTGACGCTGTCGCGAGGCCTCCTCAACCCCAGCCCGTCCTCTTCGAACTCGACCGGGGAGCCCCACGCCGCTTCCACCGCAGGCATCTCCGCCGGGAGGTCCTCTTTGGCTGACGGCCCGGCAGCATCGGGCGGAAGAGGAGATATCCGAAACGCCGTTGGCGAAGCCCCGTCCAGAGGAGTCGGCGAGGCCCTAGAATTCCTCGGCTGGACATAAACGGGCCAAGCATCAGTGCTGCCGGCGGCCCCCCGCTGAGCAACTGTATCCTCCCGCGCCGCCGAACCCGACTCCATCGCCATGACGGCTGCGGGCGAAGCGGCCGGGGGCTCCGCAGCTGAGAAAGAGGGAGGTCCTTCGGGGCCGGGGCCGAGTTGACTGTGGCGGCGGTGAGGAGAAGTAGTCGGCCCTAGGAGCGGCGAGGCCTGCCTCGGCGGTAGCACCACCGGCGTCGGCACCGTGATCGCCGGTCGTTGGTCGGGAGTCCTCGCCCGGCCCGTGTCCAACCGCAGCAGCTGCTGCTGCTGTTGCTGCTGCGGAGCGCACACCTGCTGTGGTTGTCGTCGATGTTGTTCCGCCGCCTCCGCCTGTGCTTCCTCCGAAAAGGCCGAGAGCTGCCTACCTGCGGTCAACATCTTCGGCCGGTCACCGTCACGGCCGCCGCCAGCCGCAGCAGCTACAGCGGGAGTCGGGACGGGAGCGACATGGGGCGGCTCCGACGGTCGAATCGGCGGCGGGGTCGGTCTTGGCTCATCCAGAACTGGGAACAGAACGCGACGATGCGAGAATTGAGAATTGGATATTGGCCATGGTATTGTCTTGAAAAAATGGCAACACAGATCCCCCCATCAAACATCGTTTGTCCGTGAAGTTTGTCTAGAAAACATGTGCCAAAGTAACGCGAGAGTGACGTCGAGCGGTGAAGGAAGACACCGCACGCCGGACTGCATGACAGCGGCCTACATGTAGCACAGAAACAGGCACTCGGACAAAAAACGTCGACATCCATAACATGAATGGAATCAATGTCCCAGAAGACAAACGCTTTATCAAAGATGTAGTCATGAGGAAAACCTATCCGTTGCGAACACGTTGGTTCCTTGATCGTGGGTTAGTCTCTCGCCTTTTATCGCTTCTGTTGGCCTCCCAAAATAATTGGGTGGCGGACAAGACAGTACAAACAAAAACGTGGATCTGCGCTACTAAGCCCCCCGCTTCTCGACCAGTGTACACAACAAGAGACCGAGCCAGCTAAAGCAGGCGCCAATCCTGATTGGCCTTGAAAATAAAAAACGGTGCTACAGCAGTAGTCTAGGGTAATCACCTCGGGAAAGGCGGGCACAACGTCCCTGCAAGTCGTGCACAGTCAACGCCACCCTCTCCAGCGACGCTAGCATGAACGGGAGCCTCTCGTCGAGCGAGTCTTCCTCTTCATCTTCATCAACCACCCTTGCCCCTCCCCCGGCGCCGCCTTCCAACTCCTCCTGCCGAACCTCGGGCTCCGCCTCCGAACCCGTGTCGGGCAGCACCGGCCTGGAGTACTGCTCTCCGAGGAATGGTTCTTCCGCCTCATCCTGCAGACTTCGATCGCTTCGACGAACCTCCTTCCTCGGTACCCCCACTTCTACAACCGTCGCCCCACACCCCCCTCCATCCTCACGCTCCGGCCTAAACCCTCCATCGACCTCGTCGCCACCACCACCGTCGCCATTCTCCCAACCATGGGCTGGCCGCCACTGCCGCCGCGCCGTTGCAGCAGGTCCGTTACCATCACGGCGCAGAGCCGCCTTGGCCTCGTCGTACGCGGGGGGGTGGCTGCCGAAAGGCTGCGAGCGGTTGCCGCCGCCCCCGCCGCCCCCGCTGCTCTTGTTGACCAGTCGGCCAGAGCGCACACCCTTGTTGATGCCCCCGACGCCGCCGACAACGCCGTCACCCTTGCGCCTACTTCTGCTGCGCGGATCGGTGGCCCCCAGAGCAGCAGCGCCGGTAGTCCTAGGAGGCGGGCTCTTGCCCCGCCTTCGGGCATCATCCTCGGCAGGTTTACTCCTGGGCTTGCTGGCAGAGCGCGGCCGTGGTGCCGCCCTAGACGGAGGAGGAGGAGGCTCCCGCCTTCTCACCCCTCGCCTCTCGCCTCCGCCCCCGGCGTCCCCACCCCCTCCCCGATTCTCTTTGCCCCTCGGCCCTCTGCGGAGCCCTTGCGTCGCCGCTCTTCTCGGCTGATACTCCATCTCCGCCGGCGACCCCGGCCTCGACTTGACGTCGACGACGCTCACCCACTCTGGCCGAAGAGGTGGTGCCTTGGAAGCGGCAGCAGCAGCAGCCGCCGAGCTAACGCCGCCGGCGCCGTGCGGCGGCGAAGCACGGCGTCTCGCGGGCCCGCCCGCCGCCGCCGCCGCCGGCACGGAGAACGAGAGCTTGGGGGCGGGTGGCGGGGGCGGCGGCGGCGGCGGCGGCGGCGGCGGCGGCGATGGTGCGGTCGCGGCGGTGCGAGGCTGCCTGCCTGAGTGCATGTTTTCTCGAGACCGCGAGCGGAGTGGGCGCTGCTGCTGTGAGATGCCTTGTCTCCGCGTTTGCTCGAGCTTCTGTTGTTCGTTGACGTCCGGGGGGTCGTCACAGAACCACGAGCCAGCCGAAATGAGGTGTGGGGTACGTAGGGCGAGTGGGAATTCAACAGATCTGCGGAGGTCGACTGTGGAGGTCGACCCTTGACTTGGTTGTGTTCCACATACGTACAGAATACGATAACGCTTTCGATTTCAACGCAGGGCCAGTCCCACCCAGGTAACACCGGCACATACCTGGTCCTCGGCAACAACAGAAGCCATGCGGGTGACGATAATTGATGAGCGGAGAAAAAAAACATCACCTCAATTCATCGAATATTTTCGCCCCCGAAACAACCAATCACGCCCACCTGTAAAGCACGCCGCAGGTTCTCGGCACTCTCAATCTTCTCCTGCTGCGCCCTACGTTTCGCCATGGCAGCTTGCTTACGCTGCTTGGCCATGAACGCCAGCGTTTGGCGGTGCCGATCCCCGTTGCCACCCCGCGTTCCGCCCCCTTGCCGCCGCTCCTGCTCCTGCCGCTCCCGCTCGGCCTCTTCCTTAGCAGCGGCTTCTC
The DNA here is from genome assembly GCA_902602495.3 of Ectocarpus sp. CCAP 1310/34. Taxonomy (NCBI): domain Eukaryota; class Phaeophyceae; order Ectocarpales; family Ectocarpaceae; genus Ectocarpus; species Ectocarpus sp. CCAP 1310/34. Next base: position 185,224 of record CACKRE030003278.1, read on the forward strand.
CCCGCAAACGGCGCGATTGCTGCAGCTCGGTGTCGGCAGCTCTAGCCCTTGGGACGGCCGCCGCAACGACTTTCTCCGTCGCCGGAGCCGCCGCATCCGCCGTCGACGACTGCGCCGGATTCAAGAGCTCTTCCTCTTCGCCATGTGCCGGTGTCCCGCCAACCACGACACCACCGTCACCGCCACTACCGACGACGCCTCGAGCTCCTTGTCGACTGCCTTCAGCTCGACTTTCGCCCCCCTCTACATCCGCGGCCCCCCCGAAGGCGCCGCCCTCGTCCTCAGCCCGTCTACTACTACCCGCGTCTGCGGCGACACGGTTGGACTGGTCTTCTGCAAGGGCGTTCACCCTCGCCGTGCCGCTACTCCGTAGAACTCGTCTCCGGAGGGGAGGGAGCGGGGGATCCTCCTCGTCCCTGCTGCGAGTCGCACCGGCCGAGCGGGACAAGCGAGGCCGCGAGTACTGCTGCTGCTGCTGATGCTGTTCTTGCTGCCAACCGGAGCGAGGCCGGGGATGCTTGGAGCTGGCAGCAACGACACCCTGGTGCCCGCCCCACCTCGTCCTGGACCCGCCGGCAGCAGCAGGGTCGGGAGGGACGTTCTGCCCGCGTCCCCGTGTCTCGGTAATGCCGCGGGGAGAGTGAGACCGGGCCCGCGTGCCCGACGACCCCTCGCCAACCGCAGTGCCCTCCCTCCCCCGCCGGCCGCCGCCGCCCGCTCCTTCCGGGGGCCCCGCGGAGACGGTTTCGCGACGGAAGCGGACGGCGTTTTCGCGGCGGGCTTGGGCTGCCAGGGCCTTGGCGGCTGACTTTCGTTTCGCGGCTATCTCGCGGCGCTTCCGCTCCTGAGAGAGGGGCAAGATGCGAGCACAGATTGATCGCCCCGTGGTATGCATAGAGCAACGTGTTGGTGGGGGATGGAGTAGGTTCATGAAGACCTCGAGGCGCTATGTATCTCGAGCCGGTAGAACACTGCAGCACGAAGTGGGGATGGGATCGTCATAACCCGTGCGAGTGTCTTGCAAAAGTATGCCATGCGGCTCGTTTGAGCTTGTCCGTTAGGTCTCTCTCGTTGGTGCCTCTGATTCTCTACTCCTGTCTTTGTCTGCCTGTCTGTCTCTCTCGCGGCTCGGTGGTTTTGCGTATCACTAGGGTTGTGCGATTCCATTTCTCTGCCAACCTAACGCCACCAAACACTCTGTCTCACCCTTTCTCTCTGTCTCTCTGTCTCTCTGTCTCTCTGTCTCTGTCTCTGTCTCTGTCTCTGTCTCTGTCTCTGTCTCTGTCTCTCTGTCTCTCTCTGTCTCTCTCTCTCTGTCTCTCCCTCTCTCTCTCTCTCAACACGCAAGAACCTCCCCCTTGTCGCCCCCGGTTCCCACCTTCCCATGCTCCTCGGCAACCTTGAGCGCGGCCAGCCTGGAGCGTTCCCTTGTCCGCCTCTGTAGCTCCGACCTCGTGAGGATGATAGGGCCCTCGTCGGCCGCCACCTCGAAAGGGTCTGGCCGTCTACCCCCGCCCACCCCACGCCGTCGGCCCCCGGCGGACACCGAAGCGCGTCGCTGCAACATCTGCCGGAGGTAACGCACACGGCGAGGTAACGGTTTCGGGTGTAGCGGGGGGAAGGTCTACCAAAGAAAATACGTCGGAGAAGCGCTTCGGGTAGCGCAAAACTGCCAGTGATCGCGCATCTCCTCTTGCACATGTTGCTCGATATCTCCACGACCAACAGATGGCCGATGCCGAAAAGGGCGGTTATCGAATGCGCCCTTAAAGGAGAGCTATGCAGCTTCCCATGCAAGCACGTACGTATAGGTCAGTTGTTGGCACCCTCTTCGTTGCGGAGTAATGGAGCGTTGACTCTCCGTCCAAGGGGTTCTACGATGACTCGTGCTTCTACGGTACGTTTGTTGGCGTACGAACGAGAGCCTACACGAAAGAGAAGGGGTATGTAGGACAGAGGTGCCTGGTTGCAGGTCCAAACACTGGGGTGGTCCGGAGAAGGTGATGGTCGGTTGGCCAGGGCGTCTACCGAAGAGGCCAAGGTGGAAACATCGAGCGCCTCACACGGAGCTTACGCTGTCTTGCTGGCATGTAGGGTAACCCTTTTCATTGGCGCCAACGAAACGCACGCCAGTGTTGCTTCCTTCGCGGCTGCTGTTGAGCAATTGCGCAGAGACCAACGCGCGCACGAAAACTTCCGGACGCACCGGAAAATGAGCGGCGATGGGAGTCAAAACACCGTGGTCTGCTAGCACCCACCCCGTAATTATGATCGCAAAGCTGTGAGCTCCATCTACTCGGAGGCCGGGCAGGACGGACACTAAACGTAGGCTTGGTACTGCTCTGGAGTGTGCTGCAGCATGGTACATACATGAGCGAGCATGAATTTTCGGCTAGGCAGCCTGCTGCTGCACCCCTTTCGTGCCTGTAATGTAGGTCGTCCTATTGTGGCCTCATGTTCGTTAGGTCCACTAACCTTGCTCCAACTACTATCACGCCCCGAGGTCTGTAGAGTGTTTCGCAAGGTGCACGGAACACCCGTGGGTACAGTAGTGCGGTGCTTGAAGCAACGTTCACTGCTCTGGTAGAGTTGAACAAAGGAGTTCATCTCTCTCACACCCCATGACTGTATCTTTGGTGCCCCTTACGCCTGTAGTCAAGTGTGCTGCTGTTCCGTAGGCCCGTCGACGTGGCGAACGTCCCTCGACAACACGAATGAGAACCACGACGTCCGTAGAGTGGAAAGTCAGGGGGCTGGCTCTGTTGCTGGATCGGAGGGGTACATCAGTGTGGTCGGATCCCCATGCCCAGGCCTGGACCTCCGTGGTTTATCGGCATACACAAGACTACCGTATATGACACAAGACAACACACCCCCTGGCCCGATTTTCAAAGCTCGATTACTCCACGACGAAGAGGATGAATAAACGAAATGATACATTTTTCGAAAAGCTCTCGACAAGACGGTTTCAACGCTGCCGTTTTCGGCGCTGTGACTGTTCCTGCAGTTGAGAAATCGAGCTTCGAAAATCGGTCAAGGGTGCGTGTAATCTTGTGTCATATACGGTATGCATGCGTCCCCAGAATCTGAAATTTCAAAATTGAGGGAAGAAAACTGCTGTACTGCTGTACGCATCTCTCCTCGTCCCTCGAACCACACACTACATACACTTACCAGGCACGAACCTGAAACTGCCTTGTACTCTGACGCGACGAACAGGCAAGCAAAGGGTGGGGAGAACCAACACTAACGGCGGGGTCGCACCTGGTGAACAACCAACCGTTCCAGAACCTCTGCTGTTGTTGCGGGCAGCAGATTCTTTGGGAGGCAGCGAACCTGCAGCAGCAGGAGGGTGGTTACCTCAGAGAGAGCCTATCCTCGATCGATGGCAATCTTGATCTTCCATCGGGAGGGATGGGAAGTTACTTGGTCCTGTCAAGCAGCAGGGTTGCCGTTGCTGGGTCCCGCAGAACCCCGAACGCGGCAAAGAGCGAGACAATCGAGGAATAAAATCGAAGGAGGCATGTTTACCTAAAAAAAATCGACGACGCCATCGATGCCTCTCACACACGAAAATAAGGGGTCCTTCTCCCCTCTCCTGGAGGTTGAACAGCAATCGTGGTGCTTGCCTCCAGGGTCTCCCCTTTGTGTACTCGTTGGGTCGTCATAAAGTGCCTCAAAATGGCAATGTGCTTAGTCAAGTGCACTGAAAGTGTCCCAACGTATTAGAAAAATATTTTTCCTCCTCAAAATGGACGTTCTGTGCGGGACGCGCCCTAGGCTTAGACTAATACACCTAAAACGCCGGCATTGCTTTCGACAAAAATGACCTTCGCGTGCATTAATTATAGGAAACGTGTAATTTCGCCCGTGCATACTTTTTGTTTTGGCGCATAATATCGCGCATATCTATGGGCATACTATGCATAAGCGTGGTTATGCTCGCGGAGATGGGGAGGGGTGGATCCGCAATGAGTTAGGCGCCTCCCGTGGCCCCAGCAACTTGAACAAAAACTTGAAAAACGCCTTCGCCCTAAGCAACTTTATCCTCAAACACCATCCATGTGGGCACCACATGTCAGTATATAAGGCTTGGGACAACTCACCTCGTGTCGGGCAAACACTCTTTTTAGAGTGGCGTCAGAGGCACGATGTCATCCCTGCAATGTCGAAGTTGCGGTGTTCGAATGCCGTCACGTGAAAATGTTTTTTTTGTCCGCCGCCAGCCGGTCGGGTTCCGGTTACCGTACATGCTATGGGGGGTGCGTCGTGGTACCCGCGTATTTGTCTACGATGCTGAACTGTCCGCTCGCTCGTATCCGGGGGGGTATGTATGTGGGCACCACATGTCAGTATATAAGGCTTGGGGCACCTTATCTCGTGTCGGGCAAACACCCTTCTTACATCCATGGTGGAACTTATTATTAAGTAAATCGAGCGGACCTGCGGGGGGGGTTTGGGGGTTTGACTCTTTTTGTTCCGCGCCAAGAGCCAAGAGAACAGCAGAACAGCTGCACCACAGACCGCAGACAACCAGACCACCGACCAAAGACGAAAGACCTCAGCACAGCAGCACAGCACAACAACTAGCGAAGGCAAAAGGCAGACCGCGATCCACGTATTTTTTCCATCCTGCGTGCTTGTATGGATGCAAGGCAGGAGAATAGATTTAGCGACCGCGTGGCTGCATCCGCACTTCTCAAGTACAACAGAGACCGGGGAAAATAATAACAGGGGAATGGGGCAAATAGGGCGTGCTGGGAGCTGAGGAGTGGTGTAGCCATGATTGTAGCTGGTGTTCTCGTGTTGTCCGTTCGTCTGTGTGTTGCTTCTTGAGTGGTACACTTGTCACAGAGCACAGAATCAGAATCAACAACGTTACCGCAAGTGTTCAACTGTGGTCGGCAAAGACAGGGGCATGTGCTCACCTCGCGCATTGACCCTAAAATTACTGTATATATCGACTCCGTCAGCAAAAATAGTGCATAAGTTCACGCATGGAAACTGGAAAACTAGCGTAACTGCGCGCATAATTCGCTGCTGCAAGCACATGCTCGGCCGACAAAATATGCTAAGAAAAAAAATAGACTAGGTGTAAGCCTAAGCCCATGCTGTTACAATCCATGGATCATGGAACATGTGAACCCCTGCTTGCAGGGAGGAAACCGCGCCTGAAGATTATGGGCTGATAGCATCAGGCACGGCATCAGTGATGACGCCTAGTGGCGTTAAGATGCATACCTTACGAACACCCCTAAAAACCCAGCGGAGCGGGCTGCACCATCCGTAGGCGCTGCAGTGGTACATCGTTGCTGACGGTAACCATGTTTTACGCGACCACCGGTACATTTCCACCTTCGGAGACTCAGTTGTGGTGGCAATAGACAAGAGTTGTGGCGAGGTGTCACTCCGCCCATGCCCCACGAGAACCAGACTACTGATGCTCGTCTATTCTTGGTCGACAAGCTCCGTGAGAAGAAAACGTTGCAGTATAGACTAGGCTTCGGAATGGCGAACACACGACAGCCTTGGCAAGTGAATCCTCAGGCAAGTAAGGCCCGTTTTGTACACAAAGGAGAAAGCGCGCGTCTGTTGCCTCAGGCAATCACGGATCGGGATATACTTCCAAGAATATCGCTTCGGGACGCCAACACCCGAACATGTGAAGGCACCTCGAGCACCACACTTTGCACGCCGCTGCAGCTACCACCCACCCTCGAACATCCTCAACGGGCATCCGTGGGTAGGTGCGCAGACAGACGCCGTGATACACCGCTGAGCGGGATCATGGTAAGACTGTGGCCCGGTGAATGCAACACAACAGGGCAAGGAGAGCCAGAGCGCGGAGACGCACAAGGATTTTCAGCAGCAGAGGGGAGCCCTCGTTATCGTATCTTCATATCGCCTGGAACAACAAATAATCCCAGAAAAAACAAACAGAAACGCCAGCAAACGGCTCGAAGCGGATCGAAGCCTTGCCGCACGGCAGCCATCGGCAGAAAACATCTCGCCGTCAATCTTTGCTTCAAAGAAGCCAAGAAGGCGGTCAGCTCCGACGTAGTGCAGTGCAGGGCGGCAAAGGCCGAGTGGTATCAAACCAGCCTCTGAATCAACTCCTGACAGAGCACATTCGACATACAAATAAAGGAGAAACACCTGGAACACTGCTGGGCAGACTAGACAACCCAACCACAACCAAAATCGCAGCAAAGTGTCGCGGTGTCCTCCTGAATCACCACCGTTGCCCCGCCAGCCCTTCCTAAACGATGTGGGCGCTCATGGGAGTTTTCCCGGGAAATTATTTGTGGTTGACGGTGGCGCGCCTAGCTTAGTCGACCTTCTTACGGAAGGAACATCCCTCGGTGAGTCGCGCTTTTCCGCCGGTAGGCTGGCAGAGAACGGTCGAACACGATCCGCATACGACCACGGTCTGCATTATAGAGGAATCCAACCGTCAAGAGGGTGAGGGGGGTTGGTGATTGATGGGCGGGTGACTCGCACGTTTGGCACCGATGACTCCCAGCGAGATTCGCTACAATCACCGTGGATGCAATCACGCGAAACAGCCAAAACTTGCAAGGGATGCGTTTCTTCCGCGGTAAAATTCGCGCTCCGAGGGCAAACCAGAAGCCAACCCGAAATGATTTAACCTGAAAGCGAGCAAACACTTTGAGTGACAAGAGACAAGAAACGGATATCAACGGAATATAAGCCAGAGTCACGACCAGCGACGTCTCGATGGGCCTCCTTCAACGTGATCATGTGGAGACTTTACTTTCGTGAGATAAGCGCCGTTTCATACAGAGCTATATTGCTTTAGGTTTCCAATTCTTTCGGGGGTGGTAGTTTCAAAATTCCATTGCAAACATTTCTCCTCGGCCGCAAATTGACGTTCAACGGCTACACTATACACTGTGCAAACTTGGGAATTTGGATGCGAAATAGCTGTATAAAACGGCCATGAGAAGGATGTCAGCGAGTCAACGGCCATGCGACCTTCCGCACGCCAAGGCTAATCAATGCTGCTCCCACGGCTTAAAATACAGCTATAGCCATCACAGCAGTGACTAGGCCAACTTCTTGCTACCGCCCGCGGAGGAGAAGCGTACGTCGGATCTGATCCTGAGAATAGTAGTTCTTCGGCCCGTTCCTCGAAACCTGAAAGGCCGCACGCTGGTATGCGGGATGCGTTCCAGGATTTTGCGTGGCACATTGCTTCTCGGTCCCAGAGAGACTCACGCCATTTGACAGGCGCCCTTGTAGGGCTCGTAATTGGACCAATGCTGTACGCTGCTGCCGCGCTCCCTCAAGTTGCTGGAAAACTACCACGGCTCTTCAAATCGACCGCGGAGAGCAACCCTTGCCGGGGTCCCTTCGATCATAGAATTGTACCGGTAATCGCGTATGTGAAATCATCACCCGAAGGCTACTGATCAACGAGTGATTGGGGCCAAGTGCCGTATCCCACTTCAAATGGCACAGGAGGAATGGACAAGCCACGACGCGCAGCCCGACCTCTTGGCAAATACTTCCGACCGCGCCTGCCCACCACGCTGCTTGGACTACCCGATTTGGCGGCAGAGGGTTCAACGTGTCAGGAACATGCCAAGGAACGTTCTCCAAGGTTGTACGCTAGCGTTGCGTTTCTACTGATCGGTCCCGTAAGCCATGCTGTGCTTTGACGGGACTCTAACGCGTCCGGGGATTGATACAGCAGCTTTCCAATCGAAGTACAGAGGCGGAGCAGGCACACCGCGAAACTCGCAGCACAAAGAGCGCCCGCGTTGTCCCACTTGTCGTTAGCGACAGGAAGCGGAACGCACTTGATGAAAAAAGTCTGATGCACCAACAGTCAATCCTGGGGGCGGTGAGGGGCGCCTTACCAAACCACGACAATACATTAATCTCCCATGTGTCACCATGCGAGAGATCAGCGCGCCGAGTGCACACCCCCGTTGAAAGGGTGGGAAAAGAAAATGTACCGCAACAAGCGCAATTGAGAGGCAATTCTCACCTGTGCGTGGCTGAACACCGTTGTGATGTTGAAGCACCCGGGGCACTTAACGTCCATGAAGAAGCTACACAAAAACAGATTGATGAAGACAGCAGTGACATGCGCGCGAGAGAGATAAGGCGGAGGTTCAAGGGGGTGAACACTGGGGAGTTTTCATCATTCAAGTCCAAGATTAGGCTGATGATACTTTTCAACTGGTGTGCTTGTGCGTTCAGAAGGTCTTCTCTAAGCCTGTAGGATTTCTCGCTGCTGTGAACTCCCAAGAGCTGTACCGATCACTTACCAGTTGTTATGAAAGCACGAAACAGCAGCGCAGGTTCCGGCGAGATTTCAAATGTCGGCGAGGATTGTCTCAAGACCTACAGCAGTAGTCTAGCAGCACATCACCCATCCTTCAGGCCAGGAAAACCTACTACAGCCGGCGACACAACTAATTCAACTAACTAGAGTCTACCGCACGATTCTGTTTGCCGATGGCACGGGGCCTTGCAAATATCGAACACATAACTTTGCAGCAGCCGTTGTCGACACACAGGTTCGAGCAGCAAGCGAGGACCTTTCTGCGTCAAGGTTCTCGTGTTGGACAACGAAAGGGATGAGACGCGGCCTTTCAGAGAAACATGGATAAAAGTTGTCAATGCGATTTATTGATGTGCGATCAATCCCAAACGCGAAGGCATACGCCAACTCACAACGTGCGAACGTAACTATCCACGTGCCTAGCTTTCGGTGAGGGCGGCACCTGCTGTGCTCCCAATGCTGGTGCCAAAGGCACACAATCCATTCATCTCTTGCACGGCAGCGCTGCCACCAACCCACAAATCTCCTCTCTTGCTGCAGGTCAAACCAATTCCACGCACCTGTTGGGGCTCTGTACCAGCCTCTTGAGCTTGTGGACCCTCTTCTCGTGGGAGGAGGTGGGGTGCAAGAGATCGGCCGGCATGGTTACGACGAAGGAGGATTACTGCTGCTGCACAGATTGTGAGAACGGGGCGGCCTGCAGAGACGGAGCCATCCATGGCGCGATCGCGCATATTCTTGGAACTCCCTCTATACTGAAATAAGAATTTAAACCGGGGATGATGTTTAGTCCATTCCCGGTCGCTCTCTATCCCCCTACACCTTATTTCCCTCCCTGCGTATACGCGTCGCCCCCGCGGGTCCTCTGTTCTTTCCTCGTTACCTTCTTGTCGTGCACGTTGCTCTCTGCCTTTGGGCTGAAGAACGGTGAGCTTGCATCGACACACTCGAGGCCTACCCGCGTTGCTTTCGATTTGCGTCGTTGGTTTCAAGTTTCCGCGCGGAGGAGAAGCCGAATTTCAAACCACAGCTGGATATATCCGAAACACGTTGGTCGACTCCTTCGTCCGGTCCGCCAGACCAAGCCGCAGCAGCAGTGCCGACGAGGTGAACTCTGCTGGCAACGGATAAGCCACCCGGCACAATCAAGCCTTACTTCGGCACGATGAGCACGGTATCTCAAGACCTGCAGGCCCTGATAGTAAAGGTGCGATTTTGTTTGCGGTTGCCCTTCGTCCAGACAGAACAGTTTTTGTTGTTTTTATTTTGTCGATTTTTTCAGACAAGAGGGAAAGAGAGGTCCTGCGGTGCGTAGGCGGTGCTACACCTAAGGAAGCATTTTGTGATGGGAAGATCGCCAGCATTTTCCATGCATCGCCCACCTGAAGGGTAATTTATCCCGCCCCAGCTCCTGGGTCGAACGGCCATCCCTTGGCTAGTTTTTCTTCTCTCGTTTTCTCCGAAAATGTGTTAAACGGCCGACTACCCGCCCTTTCGCGACGGCGGCGATGATGACTATGCACAACAGGCTTCGCGGGAGGGTGGTCTGTTCCTGATGGCTAACGCCTCGGTCCTTAGCGCCGCGGCCATTGCTTTCGTGTTTTTCTCCGCCATGACAAGGCTGTTCTCGGACAGCAGCGACGAAAGGTGAGGGAGGCAAGAACATGCACATACAGAAATGGTCATCAGGAGACAGCAGCATTACGTATGCATATGTAGCATAAGTACATATGGCATTTGGCGTAAGTTTGTGGTCGTTGTCGTGGTCCCCAGTGTTTCGCCGAGAGCCGTCGGCGATCCGGTAATGGTGATTCGAACCCCCAATGCCCACAGCTGTAGCCACAACAGATTCTCAATCAGGATCTTGCCCTTGACAGATGGAGATATTGTTCTGGATGGGCTTGTCGAAGATCATTCAGCACATACTTGCACAGCAGCTGTGGGGTTTCGGTATCTCGACTAATGCTGCTGTGGCTGTCCGCAGCAATCATGATTTCATGATGTAAAGGAGCACTGCTTTTTTATTGAAATAGCGTAGTTCGAGATGTGAATACTGCTGTACACTACCGACCAACTTGATCGATCCGTTGGGACTTTACTGTAAGCGGGTATTTGGTGTATGCGTGTATCAGCATGTGTCCTGCATATTCATGAGGTTGCTGTCTACATTTGCAACGTAGGTGTACAATCACCTGCTGTTTTTGCGGGGAATGCATCAGCAGACCTCATGTTTCCATAACTTGTACGCGTGTACCGTGGTACATCACGGCTACGATAGATACCGTGATTATGGTGGTCGTCTCCCTCGCCGACAACGTTTTTCTTTCGTAATCACAACGGTTGATCTCTCGTCACAGCAGTTCATGAGCCTGTCAAACGGGTTCGTCGATAAGAGTTACTTTAAAACTCCTAGTTTAGAATTCAGCTTTTTGTAGTCTATTCGGCCATGATCCACGGTGGGTCTGTATGTGATCCACATTTCAAACTCGGGACTTCCGGAAAATCTGGCACAATCGAGTGGGTTGTTGTTGTTGTTGTTGTCTTCACGTAAAACCGTATGTCAGTTGCTAAATGCTAAAATCTAGCAAAAGACTCTCAGCCCGTGGTCACGAAAGTGCTAGAGCCATCTGAGGATCTAAAGAACACGCACACATATAACGAGAAAAAGGTATCCAAGAGCCCGAAGAGGTACACCTAAAAATCCCTGCAGCACCGTATGCGTGCCCAAAAACTGAACTGCACGTCCGTCCCACCGTTCGACTACAGTAGCATCACCCCCTCCCTGTCCCACTCTATACCAAAACGGAAGATTGCCGACTACAGCATAATGCTGTCTGAAGTGCTGTCTGTACAAAAACACCATGGTAGGCATGGAACAAGAAGCTGGCGGGGCACAAAGCTGCTGTCTGAAGTGCTGTCAGAATGTGTCTGCGGACGTACA